>JXCR01137202.1:24639-47325 GCA_002079205.1 Phalaenopsis hybrid cultivar | reverse complement strand
GGGGAGAAATTAGAGATAAGTGTTATTTACTTGTTGTAGTTGTATGACTTTGCTTTTATATAGGAATTTCAAGTTTTGTTGTGTCTTCCCCATGATTTCTGAGTAGTGTTCTCTGTCTTTCTCTTTATCTTGAGATTTGTGAATTGGTGATTTGAATTGGTTGAGCCAATAAAAGGTTAAAGAAATTCTGATGATCTTTTCACTTGGATCTTAATTTACTTTCAATATGGCAAAATGATTTATTAAAATATGTTGAGTTTTACAACTAAAGTGAAGATTACATCCAAGATTCAGGGAGGTCAAAACCCTTGGAAGTTGGGTGCAAATAATTAGGTAAAGAATATGTATGCTCCTATTTGACACAATACAATTTGAACTGATTCACTTTATTTATTCTCTATAATTTCTTGACAAGGAGAAGGATGCTTTCTTATATATTGAATATTAGTATAATTAGTTATTTAAGAGTTAGTTAAATTACATATTTATTTCAATTGACTATTAGTGATAGATAAGCAATCTGAATTCCATTGTTGCTATTGAGTATTGCTTTTCTAAAATCGTAGTTTGTAGCTTCTAATATTACTCCTTGTGGGATTGATATCTAGGACTCCATCAGAGCTCTATATTACTTGAGTGATACATATACTTGTGTTGATAAGTGTTACTTTACCATTATTGAATATTTTATATATACATCTTTATCGAATCTATAATTGTTATTAAGTTTTTGGTGCCGCTACTGAGAAATTAAATCTTTTAGCAGCAGTATTAAATACTTAAATTTTTAAGCATATATAAAGTCACTGTGAAGTTTTTGGCGTCATTGCCGGAAAGTAAACAAGAATCATAATTAGAGTAACGGACAAATTAGGATTATTAAAAAAATTTTACTTGAATTGTATCTTATTTTCATATTTAGTTAACTGTTTTATTGTGTACTAATTTCAAATCGTATGCGTAAATTTGGAACTGAAAATCATATACCCTACGATTTGGAATTAGAACGCACTGTTAGAAAAATTAGAAGACTGAGAAGAGAACCTAGAAATTCTGAAACAATGGAAAACAACATGAACAATCAAGGAATAGAAAATGAACACCACCCTACGAGGTTATGCAAATCCTACAGCAGATGAAATTCTCTTATCTATCCAAAATCCTGATGTAGTTGTTAATTCATTTGAGCTTAAACATGCTATTATCCAAATGGTACAAAACAATCAATTCAGAGGTAAACCAAATGAAGATCCTAATTTACACCTCACTAGTTATTTAGAACTGTGTGCCACCTTTAAAAATGACAGAGTTTCAAATGATGTTGTTAGACTTAGACTTTTCCTTTTTCACTTAGGGATAAGGCTAAGATGTGGTTAAATTTGTTAGCATCAGGATCTATTATAACTTAGGGAGAACTTTCATAAAAAGTTCTATCCAAATATTTCCCTTCATCCAAAACTGTTAAACTTAGAAATGATATAACATCGTTCTATCAGATTGATGAAGGGTCAATATATGAAGCTTGAGAGGGATTTAAAGATCTTCTTAGGAAATGCCCTCATCATTCATTACCAGATTGGTTGATAATTAAAACTTTTTATAATTGATTAGTGGGATCACTTATATCGATTATAGATGTTGCTGCTGGTGGTTCTTTAATATCAAAACCTTTTGATGAGGCTTTTTCGTTAATAGAAGAGATGGCTACCAACAATTTTCAATGGCCCTCTAAAAGGGTAAATCCTAAAAGAGTAGCTAGTATCCATGATTCTGATGAAATATCTATGTTAGCTTTGTTGATTGCTGCAATATCAAAGAAATTAGAACATTATAGAATGAATTATTCTCCAACACCTACTATGATGAAAGAGAATTCATCCATGCAATTTATGGATGTTCAACCTTCATATGAGACTTTAAATGCTATTAATAGACCTAACAACCTTTATTCAAACTGTTATAACCCAGGTTGGAAGAATCATCCACATTTCAATTGGAATAACAATTTTGCTACAAACCAACAATGGGCGAACAACCCAATGAACCCATTAGGAATTTCATCCAACCAAAGAAATGTTAAATATAGACATTCTTATCCTCCAGGATTTAACAGTAACACTCAAATTAAAGAAAAGAAGTTGTCTATGGAAGAGCTGATATTAAACATGGTAAAAAATTGCAGAATCTAGGAAATTAACTACAAATTCAAGGAAATCAATTATAAAATCAAGGAACGACTATTAATAATATTGAAAATCAATTAAGGCACATCGCTACTGCGCTTAGTAACTGAACATCAGAAACGTTTCCTAGTACCGTGGAACCAAATCCTAAAGATCAAGGAAAAGAACAAATCAAAGCGATACAATTACGAAGTGGAAAAGAATTGGAAACAAGAGTATAAAAAGAAACGAAAACTAAGGCGATTCAATTACGAAGTGGAAAAGAATTGGAGACAAGAGTGCAATAAGAAATAGAAACTGAGGTGGATACCAAAAAAGAAAAGGATCATGAATACCTAGAATTAGAATATCCACTTACACCAATAAAAAATTACTGTGGAGAAACCTCCAACTGTTTCCTCAAAGATTGAAGCAACACAAACAGAATAAACAATTTTTCAAATTTTTAGAAACTCTTAAGAAATTAACGGTAAATATTCCCTTTGTACAAACTTTAGATCAAATGCCCAATTATGTGAAATTTAAGAAAGATTTTCTGAACAAGAAAAGGAAGTTCACTGATAATAATGCACTTAGCGAAGAGTGTAGTGCAATTATTCAGAAAAAGCTTCCAGAAAAATTAAAAGATCAAGGTAGTTTCACTATACCGTGTGCTATCGGTAAAAAATTTTATGGAAGAGCTTTATGTGATCGGAGCCAGTTAATCTTATGCCTCTATCAATTTTCAAAAGATTAGGATTAGGAGAAGTTTCACCTACTTCTGAAACTCTTCAGTTAGCGGATCATTCGGTTATATATCCTAAAGGAGTTACAGAAGATGTGTTAGTAAAAGTTGATAAATTTATCTTTCTTGTGGATTTCATTGTTTTAGTTATGAAGGAAGATAAAGAAATATCTATCATTTTAGTGAGACCATTTTTAGCTTCTGGAAAAGCTCTGATAGATGTTCAAAAAGGAGAATTAATTATGAGAGTTAACGATTAAGAAGTGACTTTTAACATTGCAAAATCTATAAAATACCCTACTGTTGAAAGGGATGATGAATATTTTCGCATGAAAATTAGTGAACAACTATTGAATGAACATTTTAAAGAATATTTTGAAGGGAAAGAACAATTTGAAGATAGTGATGAAGTTATTTTGGATGAAATAAAAAATGAAGAATTAGATTATGTTCAGGAAAGATTCGAGATGCTGGATATTACAGAAAATGCTGATAAGAATTTAGTTTCATCAATTATAAAACCACCTGAACTTGAGTTGAAAATATTGCCGAGTCATTTGAAGTATGTGTTTTTGGGAGACTCATCTACATTATCTGTTATTATATCTTCAAAATTAAATGATTTGCAAGAGCAAAGACTGTTAGATACATTAAAAAGATATAAGAAAGCTTTTGGTTGGACCTTAGCTGATATTAAGGGAATCAATCCTTCAATAAAGAAAGCTTTTGGTTGGACCTTAGCTGATATTAAAGGAATCAGTCCTTCAATCTGTATGCACAAGAAAGCTTTTGGTTGGACCTTAGCTGATATTAAGGGAATCAATCCTTCGATCTGTATGCACATAATGATATTTATATCTTCAGAATTAAATGATTTGCAAGAGCAAAGATTATTAGATACATTGAAAAGATATAATAAAGCTTTTGGTTGGACCTTAGCTGATATTAAGGGAATCAGTCCTTCAATTTGTATGCACAGGCTTCAGAGTTAAATGATTTGCAAGAGCAAAGACTTTTGGATACATTAAAAAGATAAAAGAAAGCATTGGTTGGACCTTAGCTGATATTAAGGGAATCAGTCCTTTGATTTGTATGCACAGAATTATACTAGATGAACAATATGAACCAAGAATTGGTCCACAAAGGAGATTAAACCTAATGATGAAAGAAGTAGTTAAGAAGAAAATTTTGAAATGGTTAGAAACTAGAATTATATATCCTATTTCAAATAGCGCGTGGGTAAGTCCAATTCATTGTGTTCCTAAGAAAGGAGTGACTATTGAAACAAAAGAAGATAATGAATTAATACCTATCAGATAAGTTACTGGGTGGCGTATTTGCTTTGATTATAGAAAATTAAACACTGCCACCAGAAAAGATCACTTTTCTTTACCTTTTTTAGATCAAATAGTAGATAGACTTGTTGGACACAAATATTTTATTTTTTAGATAGATATACTGGTTACCATCAAATTCATATTGCTCTTGAGGATCAAGAAAATACAACATTTACTAGTCCTTTTATAACTTTTGCTTTTCGAAGAATGCCTTTTGAATTATTTAATGCACCTGGAACATTGCATAATCTAAAAGGAATTCTTCGAGATATAACAAAACCTGCAAAAATTTAAGTTAAATCTTAACTGACACCTCTTACTAATGTAAGAGAGGTTAGGAGTTTTCTTGGACATGTTAGATTTTATAGGCGTTTTATTAAAGATTTTTCAAAAATTACCAAACCTCTATGCCAATTTTTAGAAAGGATAAGAAATTTGAATTTACTGAAAACTGTTTAAATGCCTTTGAGTTCTTAAAGAAAGAAATTAATCACAGCCCCTATTATAGTTTCACCTAACTGGGAGAAACCATTTGAATTGATGTGTGAGGCTAGTGAATAGTTAGAAAAGGATAAGAAATTTGAATTTACTGAAAGCTGTTTAAATGCCTTTGAGTTGTTAAAAGAAAAATTAATCACATTTTAGAAAAGGACAAGAAATTTGAGTTTACTGAAAGCTATTTAAATGTCTTTGAGTTATTAAGAGAAAAATTAATCACGACCCTTTATTATAGTTTCACCTAACTGGGAGAAACCATTTGAACTGATGTGCGATGCTAGTGATTATGTTATTGTAGTTTTACCTAACTGGGAGAAACCATTTGAACTGATGTGTGATGCTAGTGATTATGCTATTGGAGCAGTCCTTGATGCCTTTGAGTTATTAAAGGAAAAATTAATCACAACCCCTATTATAGTTTCACCTAACTAAAGCCTTTGAGTAATTAAAGAAAAAATTAATCACAGCCCCTATTATAGTTTCACATAACTGGGAACATTTGAACTGATGTGTGATGCTAGTGATTATGTTATTGGAGCTGTTCTTGGACAAAGGTATGAAAAGATTATTTTTGAACTGATGTGTGATGCTAGTGATTATGCTATTGGAGCTGTTCTTGGACAAAGGTATGAGAAGATTTTTAAGGTTAAATATTACGCTTAAAAAACTCTTAATGATGTTCAAATTAATTATTTCTTTACTGAAAAAGAGTTACTAGCAATTGTGTATGCTTTAGATAAATTTAGATCTTATTTAATTATTACTGAAAAAGAGTTACTGACTATTGTGTATGCTTTTGACAAATTTAGATCTTATTTAATTAGACTGAAAAAGAGTTACTGGTCATTGTGTATGCTTTAGACAAATTTAGATCTTATTTAATTGGAACTAAATGAAAGAGTTACTAGCAATTGTGTATGCTTTAGATAAATTCAGATCTTATTTAATTGGAGCTAATACTACGCTAGTAAAACTCTTAATGATGCACAAATTAACTATACTATTACTAAAAAAGAGTTACTGACGCTAGTAAAACTCTTAACGATGCTCAAATTAACTACACTGTTACTAAAAAAGAGTTACTGGAACTGTGTATGCTTTAGACAAATTTAGATCTTATTTAATTGGGACTAAATGTGTTGTGCACACTGGTCACTCTGCTATTAAATATCTAAAAGAAGGATGCTTGTTGTGCCCACTGATCACTCTGCTATTAAATATCTAATGCAAAAGAAGGATGTCAAACCAATGTAATTAGATGGATACTTTTGATGCAAGAATTTGATCTTATGGTGATTGATAGAAAGGGAACTGATAATCAAATTGCTGATCATCTGTCCAGATTAGAAAACCATGAATTATCTGACACTGACAAACGAACTACAGACAGTTTTCCTGATGAACAACTTTAAAAAATTAATAAGTGGAAAATATCATAGTATGCTAATATTGTTAATTATATTGAAAGTGATATTTTGCCACCTATGCTGACAATGCAACAACAAAGAAATTTCATTCATGATGCAAAAGCATATTTTTGGGATGAGCTTTATTTATATAAACAATGTAAGGATCTTATTATGAGGAGATGTGTACCTTATGAAGAAACTGAGCTAATCATTCAGAAATGTCATGATTCTTAATTTGGAGGACATCTTGGGATCGATAAAACTACTTATAAAATTTTAAAAGCTGGATTTTATTGGCCTAATATTTTAAGAGATGTTTATAGATACATAAAAGCTTGTGATCGATGTCAACGAGTAGGCAATATATCTAGAAGAAATGAATGACTCTGAATTTCATGTTAGAAGTTGTGATCTTTGATGTTTGGGGGTTAGATTTCATGGGACCATTTATTTCTTTATTTGGGAACTTATACATATTAATTGCAGTAGACTATATTTCAAAGTGGATTGAAGCACATGCCTTACCTCGTTGTGACACGAAAAGTGTTTCAAAATTTTTGATGAAAAATATTTTCACAAGATACGGAATGCCTAGAATGATTATCACTGATGGAGGATCCAATTTTAGGAATAAATACATTCAGAGATTGACAAAAAAGTTTAATATTATTCATAGAATCTCTACTGCTTATCACCCTCAAACTAGTGGGTTAGCTGAAGTTTCTAATAGAGAGATTAAATAAATAATTGAAAAGCTTGTTAACCATAGTAGAATAGATTGGTCCACTAGACATGATACAGTATTATCAGCTTACAAGACTGCTTATAAAACTCCTATTGGAATGACTCCTTATAGACTGATTTTTGGAAAGACTTGCAACGTTATAAAACTCCTATTGGAATGACTCCTTACAGACTAATTTTTGGAAAGACTTGTCACTTACGCTCCTATTGGAATGACTCCTTACAAACTAATTTTTGGAAAGACTTGTCACTTACCAGTAGAACTTGTAAACCCTAGTAGAATAGATTGGTTCACTAGATTGGATACCGCATTATGGGCTTACAGGACTACTTATAAAACTCAAGTCGATTGGTCCACTAGACTGGATAACACATTATGGGCTTACAGGACTGCTTATAAAACTCTTATTGGATTGACTCCTTACAAACTGATTTTTGGAAAGACTTGTCACTTATCAGTAGAATTGGAGCATAAAACAGACTCCTTACAGACTGATTTTTGGAAAGACTTGTCACTTACCAGTAGAATTGGAACATAAAGTATATTGAGCAATTAAGGAATTCAATTATAAATTGAAAGATGCTGGTGAGAAGAGATTGTTACAATTGAATGAATTGGAAGAATTAAGAAATGGATCTTATGATAACGACATAATTTATAAGGAGAAACTAAAGTTATGGCATGATCAAAAGATTAACCAGAAGAACTTTGAACCAAGACAAGAAGTTTTGCTTTACAATACTAGGCTGAAGTTATTTCCTGAGAAATTGAAGTCTTGTTGTTTAGGACCCTTTACTGTGACTCAAGTTTATACTTACGGAGCTATTGAAATTAAAGATCAGAAGACTGTGAATAGATTTAAAGTAAATGGACATAGATTAAAACCGTATTTTGAGGGTAAAAGACCAAATTTTAAAGAGGTTTTAATGATCACCCAACTTGAATAATACCTAAATAGGTCGGGCTGACGACATTAAATCAAGCGCTTGATGGGAGGCAACCCATAATTATCTTTATTTATTTTACGATTACAGTAGTTTTTATTTGAAATTATTGTTAGTTTGTGGTAGTATTAAACTCTACTAACTCTTATTACCCTTGAATCATCATAAAAATTGGATCCATAGAGAAAAATTGGAACGCATTCGGACCAGAGTGAAACTGTGGAATTTTTGCCTTGGGCACCGAAGGTGCCATCAACGTCCCCGACGACGGGTTTTTCTCGAGAGTCCAGGCAAATAAATACTAAAGGCTCGCCGACGGCGCCCTCGACGTCGCAGACAGCGAGACCTACGGGATGGCGGTTTCTGGAGTTTGAATGGTGGTTTTTGGCAATTTTTTGGGCGGGAGTTACCCCTTTTAAACTCCAAAATTCAATTCCTAAGTTCATATTTCTCCCAAAAATGAAGTGAAACTCCATCAAATTCATTCCTATGGCATCCATTTCCCCTAAAAATCCCAGAATGCGAGTGTTTAACCGGAGAAAGTTCATTAGTGCAGAAGCGCAGCGAATCTTCAATAAGGTATTGAAGAAGAAAAGATTAATCAAGGAACGAGGATTCTTAAATAGAGGATTGAATAATCCCTCAATGACAATTGAAGAGATGATTGTACGGCGAAGATGGGAAGTGTTGTTCTACACTACCACCGCCGTGGTTGTTCCTGTGGTAAAAGAATTTTTTGCAAATTTGCATGGAATCAACCAGGGAGTCATCTATGTGCGAGGTAGATGGATAACTTTTACTCTTTAACAGATCAATTAATTAGATATGATCAAGAACGTTCCTGTCTGCCATTATTCCAACTTCGTCCCGACAAAAAACCAGATGAATGAAATTTTCCAATATTTAACGGACGAAACTGAAGACTGGGAAATGAGAGAAAATGGGTATGTTAGTTTTTTTGCGGCACTACTAAATCCCATTTCAAAACATTGACACTTCTTCATTTCTGCAAAACTGTTACTAACAATGAAGATCGGTAAAGTTTCTAAAGAAAAAGCTATTCTAAATTACTGCATCCAAATGGAACTGTCGATTGATATTGGATCGATAATTGTGATGTATATTTCGGGCCTAATCATTCATGGATCAACTTATAGGCTTGGAACCCTTCCACCAATTTTCCTCACTTTGCAGTCAGTTCCAAGTATCCTATGAAAATTGGGAAAAGGTACTTCTACCTTGGAAGCCTTTGGAACCAACTGAGAGATTTTCAGCTTTTGAAGATGAAAATGACATGACTATTATGGTAGATCAATCATCTCAGAATTCACTACCGATTGAACCCTTAGTTCATGACAAGACTATGTTGATGCTACACAGAATCAAGAAATTGGAGAAGGAGGTACAAGATGTTATGAACGCAATTAATAATATCTTTGATTTCTTCGATCATCTAAACTGGAGGATGAAAGAGCATTTTGAGCACTCTGGACATTTAGAAGAAAGTTTGATATGACTGATGAGGAGGATGAAATTAATAGAAGAGTATTCTACTAAAGAATTTCCATATCGACCCTTATATAACCTCTTCGTTCATGTGCAAGCAATGTGTGATCTCAGAGAATAATCTAGCACTCAATCTGATGAGTAGTATATTTATATTGCTAGCTGTCTGTCTATGTGTGTAATTTGATTTGAATTTTGCATTTGCTTTACTTTAGAATTATGTTTTTACATCTTTGTTTAGTTGAGACTAAGCATAGGATATTTGTTTTTAGCGTTTTGAGTGTTGTGGCTTGGATTGCGATGCTGAATTGATGTATTAAGGTTGAGAAAATACCAAACTTAGGTGTGTTATGTAACGTATATTGTATATCTTGGAATTTATATATAATTTTGATGTTTTGTGTTATGAAAGTTTAATTGTGATAAGTACATCATTTAATCACTTAAAATTCTGTCTATAATGACTGAACAGATGTCGTTGAGGCTTGAATTTGATCGAAATCGCAAAAATTTGGAAATTAAACAAAATAAATAGAGCCCGCCAACGGCGCCCTCGATGCCGCTGAGGCGGACTTTTCCCAAAATTTAGGATATAATTTCAATAGAGCGCGCCGACGGCGCCGAAGACCCCGTCGATGGCAAGATCCCAAAAAAACGCATTTAACCACAATTTTGACCAGTCAACTGCCAATATTCATCGNTAATGATTGAAAAGATGTCGTTAAGGCTTGAAATTGATCAAAATCGCAAAAATCTAGGATTTGAACCAAAATTAGTAGAGCCCGCTGACGGCAGATTTTTCCCGAGACTCAGGTTAAAAATTCCAATAGAGCACGCTGACGACACCATCGACCCTGCCAACATCGAGCTCGTGAAAAAACACCTTTAACCATGATTTTGACCAGTCAACCGCCACTATTCATCATCCTCTTTCTCCTAAAAATGCAATTTTCGACCTAGGGCTTGAGGGATCTTGGATTGAGGGTGATTTTAATACATTTTGACACCGGATTTGATCATCTCTAGGTAAGAGCTTCACTCCAAGCTAAAAATATTTGATTTTCACTATGGCGGATTTGATCATCTCTTGGTAAGAGCTTCACTCCAAACTAAAAATATTTGATTTTCACCATTGATTTCTTCCACATTTAGGAGATCCCAAAAATTTGAGAATGTGAAGAAAATATTGGGAAGAAATTGATGGAACTTAGTGTTGAACTCTTAGAATTACTTTTGGAAGCCATTATTTGCATATTTTAAATAAATTTTGGAATTTTTCTATAATTGTGATTAGATTGAAATGGCTTCACGACAAAAGAGACGACTTGAGTTCGACGAGTCTTGCTCNTCTAGAATGATTGAATGGATGTCGTTGAGGCTTGAAATTGATCAAAATCACAAAAATCTGGAAATTGAACCATTTCAATAGAGCCCGCCGATGGCAGACTTTTCCCGAGACTTAGGATATAATTTCAATAGAGCGCGCCAACAGCGCCGAAGACCCTGCCGACGACGAGATCCCGAAAAAAATACCTTTAAGCACAATTTTGACCAGTCAACCACCATTATTCATCATCCCCTTCCTCTGAAAAAATGTAATTTTTGACCTAGGGCTTGAGAGATCTTGGATTTTGGGGANCCATGGATTTCTTCCACATTGAGGAGATCCAAAAATTTTGAGAATGTGAAGAAAATATTGAGAAGAAATTCACGGATCTTAGTGTTGAACTCTTAGAATTACTTTTGTAAGTCATTCTTTGAATATTTGAAGTATATTTTGGAATTTTACTATGATTTGATTAGATTGAAATGACTCTACGACAAAAGAGACGGGTTGAGTTCGACGAGTCTCGCTTCGTCAATACGATGACTCAAACAAGATTTACTTCAGTATTTAAAAGAAAGAAGTGTATAAAAGATCGAGTTTTTGAGAGTCCGGGTGGACAAATTGAACGAGTTATTGCCGAGCGGAGCTGGGAAAACTTTTGTTCCACCACCAATAAAGTGGATGCAAATGTTGTAAAGGAGTTCTACGCCAACATAATCTATTCTGAAGATGGAATCGTTCAAGTGCGTGGATTTCCTGTTGAATTTACTGTCGCCCGCATCACCTTTTACGAAGTCCCAGACTCTTATAGCTGCCATTATGAATCCTTTAGTACGATGGAAGACCCCCTAAATGATGTGATCAACTTTCTCACTAATGGGAAGGAACATGGATGATTAAACAACGAGAACGGGTAAATTTTTCTGCTTCAATGTTGAATGCCACCTCTAAGGCNGACACCAGATTTGATCATCTCTTGGTAAGAGCTTCACTCCAAACTAAAAATATTTGATTTTCACCATGAATTCCTTCCACATTGAGAAGATCCTAAAATTTGAGAATGTGGACAAAATATTAGGAAGAAATTCATGGAATTTAGTTTTGAACTCTGAGAGTAACTCTTAGAAGCCATTATTTAAGTATTTGAAGTGTATTTTAGAATTTTTTCTATAATTTTGATTAGATTGAAATGGCACCATGATAAAAGAGGCGACTTGAGTTTGACGATTCTCGCTTCATCAATGCAAAGGCTCAATCGAGATTTACTTCAATGTTTAAAGGAAAGAAATGTATACAAGATCGAGTTTTTGAGAGTCCGGGAGGAGAAATTGAACGAGTTATTACCAAATAGAGGTGGGAAAACTTTTGTTATACCACCAATAAGGCTAATGAAAATATTCTGAAAGAATTTTATGCCAACGTATACTTTTCTGAGGATGGAACTGTTCGAGTGCGGGCATTTTCTGTTGAATTTAGTGCCGCCTACATTAACTCCTTTTATGAAGTCCTAGACTCCTATAGCTTCCATAATGAAACCTTCAGTACAATGGAGGGCCCACTGAATTATGTAATCAACTTTCTCACTGATGGGAAAGGGATATGGATGATAAAGAAACGTGAACGGGTAAAATTTTCTGCTTTCATGTTGAAGCCAAATTTAAAGTGTGTCACTATTTTTTTTCCCCTACTTTGTTACGTGCCTATCAACAAAGTGAGGTAACAAGAGATAGAGATATTCTGAATTTCTGTATTCAGAATAATAGAAATATTAATGTGGGGAGAATCAATTTTAAGAATATATTAACCACGACAAGGAGTGAAACAAGTGGAGGTCTGGGACATCCTGGCCTTATTTATGTACTTTGCCAACTTTCTGGAGTGGAAGCTGGAGGTGATGAAGAATGAGTTTACCCTATGAAGTCCATTAATAAAGCTTATTCTGGAGTGAAAAGTGGAGATGAAGAATGGGTTTATCCTATGAAACCCATTAGTAAAGCTAATTTGAAGACTTTTCCCATGAGAAATGGAGAATTGGGAGTAGAAGTCAAGAACCTTCTACTAGTAGAGATGTCCCTCCCATGAAAAATGGAGAACTGGGAGTAGGAGTCAAGAACCTTCTACTAGTAGAGATATCCCCCTACTAGTTATGAACTTCCTTCTACTAGTTCTCCTTCCCTGAATGATTTAATGAATGAGTTGACCTTGCAGCGAAAGAATATAGAGCTAATAAATGAAAAAATTGGGGGTTTAGAACGTATATATAGTTATGACAGTGAGTACCTACAAAGACATTCAAACTTTGAGATAACTTACTATGAAGCTTAGGCTTGACACTACAGAGGTGAGCCTGATATTACTTTTATTGAATGCCCCCGATATACTCAGTATCAGTCCAATCCAGCTACTAACTAAGGAGACGAAGATATAGTTTGGGGTTTTGACATATGATAGTAGTTGATGTACTTTTACTTTTATTTTTGTAATTTTTGTAATAAAGATAGATGTTTGTGTGTTTGTACTTTCATTTTTATCTTTTATGTTGCAATTGGATAATTTTTAATTATTGTTATAATTGTTTGACTGGTAGTTGAAATTTGTTAAATTGTAATGTGATGTGATTTTCATTTTGCATTTTAATTGTAACTTTTTTTTATTTAGTATTGTGGATGTGTTGGTAAAATATTGTGTTTGCAGAATGTTTAGTTTTGTACTTATTTCAAAATTTCATTACCTAGCAAATTCTCTAATGATTTATATGTATAAAAAACTCCTAATGTTATAGACCAGGTGAAGTAGAAATTTTGAGGACTGCAAAAATTTTAGAATGATGAAAATGCCTAAAATACTGAGGTATGATTTTTATTTAAAACTTTTCTTTCCGCCTGTATCATTTCATATTAAAAAAATTATGTTTTGGGGAGGGAAGAAAAATATTAACTATTAGATGTTCTCAATTTAAATATTTTTAAAAATTATTAATATGATTTTATGCAGTGAATTTAATTCACTTAATTATATTTTGTATATATTTAAATATTATGGTAGATTTAAGGGAATCTTTTTGTAATGAAAATTAATTTTGTAGATTAAGATATTTAGTATAAGAGAATAAAACTATAGTTAAAGATTTAAAGTAAAAGAAGCTATATTTTGAAGTATTGAGAATCTTGGAAATTCATTTGAGAAGAAAAGATTGGGACTCAATGATGTAAAAGCTATGAAATATTTATAAGGTAAAGGAATGCTTTGTGTTTCCAATTTAGAGAAAGAAAGGTGATGTTCAAAATCAATAAAGGCTATCTAGATATAGTAATCCTCACTTAAAAAATGAAAAAGAAAGGATTGACAACAATCCCTGAAAAGAAAAGAAAAATAGATAGGATTGAAAGCAATCCAGATGAAAAGAGAAAAGAAAAGAAAGAAAAAAAATATAAAAGTGAGGAGATGTCTAATAAAAAATTTGCTTCACTGGACCTACCTAAAGAGAAAACCTAAATACATTCCTGAACTTATATTTATGGATTAGAATTTTTACTAGTCGTGTTCTCAAGAAGTTTTTATAATTTGAATATTCTAAGTGACTTGATACTACAACATATAGTCATTCTTGAAATGAATAGAAAACTAGAACTCTTAAACTTGATGACTAGATAATCTTGTACCTATAGAGTAAATTTAATTACTTGAATTTTTTCTAAGAATCTCACTACGATATTTACTTAAATCAAACTTATAGTATTTCTAAATTAAAACTTTACTACAACAGATCAAAACTTTTATATAGTATTAAAATTACTTGAGGACAAGTAACATTTAAGTTTAGGGGATTTTGATCAAGGAAAAATATATTGAGATTTTTATACCTATTTTACACTGTTTTTTATGATATTGCATTTTAAAAAAGGGTATTTTTTGATGTTTTTTGTAGGTATGTTGAATTAGGGTCATTGGAGCAAAAAGATGCAAAAAGGAGCGAATTTGGAGCGAAAAGGACCAAAATATGAAGATTTGAACGAGGGCGCCAACGGCAAGTCCAACGGCGCCGACGAGTAGATTTTCCTGAGAGTCCAGAACAAATATTTTAGAAGGCCCGCCGATGGTTCCCTCGAGGCCGCTGACGGTGAGATCAGCAGTTATTTGAACAGGTGCATTGAATGTGAATGATTTTTGAAGGGATGCTTAGGCAACTCTTGGGAAAACTCTTCTACAACTTTAAAAGAAGATTTTGGCCAAAAATAGAAGGGGTTAAGGAGGTAGGAAAAGTGTTGGGAGAGTGTGGAGAGTGTGTAATGTGTAGAGAGTTTAGTTTAGGATTAGATTGTCAAGAATTCTTTGAGATATTGTAAGAGTGAAGAGAAAGGGAGAGATTTCTTCCTCCTTGCCATTTCAAAGAAGAATTTTGTGTGCAGTAAAGAAAGGAAGAGATTCACAGGAACTTCAAGGAGTTTGCTTGGGGAGGAATTAGAGATAAGTGCTATTTACTTTTTGTAGTTTGTATGACTTTGCTTTTATATATAAATTCTGAGTTTTGTCGTATCTTTCCCATCAGTTCTAAGTAGTTTTCTCTGTCTTTCACCTTGTTTTGAGATTTGTGAAATGGTGATTTCAATTGGTTGAGCCATGAGAATGTTAAAGAAGTTGTGATGATTTTNCTAGGTAAGAGCTTCACTCCAAACTAAAAATATTTGATTTTCACCATGAATTTCTTCCACATTGAGGAGATCAAACAAAATTTGAGAATGTGAAGAAAATATTGGGAAGAAATTCATGGAACTTAGTTTTGAATTCTTAAAATCACTCTTGGAAGTCATTATTTGCATATTTGAAATATATTTTGGAATTTTTTTTAAATTGTGATTAGATTGAAATGGATCCAGAATAAAAGTGACGGCTTGAGTTCGACGAGTCTCGCTTCGTCAATGTGAAGGCTCAATCAAGGTTTACTTTAGTTTTTGAAGGAAAAAAGTGTATACAAGATAGAGTTTTTGAGAGTCTGAGAGGAGAAATTGAACAAATTATTACCAAGCGGAGGTGGGAGAACTTCTGTTACACCACCAATAAGGCTGCTATAAATATTGTGAAAGAATTATATGCCAACATGTTCTATTCTGAAGACAGAATCGTTCAAGTGCGGGGATTTCCTGTTAAATTTAATGAAGCCCGCATTAACAACTTTTACGAAGTCCCAGACTCTTATAGCTGTCATTATGAAACCTTCAGTACGATGAAATGCCCCCTAAATGATGTGATCAACTTTCTCACTGATGGGAAAGGAATGTGGAAGATAAAGCAATGAGAACGGATAATTTTTTTTGCTTCCATGCTGAATGCCACCTCTAAAGCATGGCACTATTTTATTTCCTCTACTCTGTTACTGACCTATCACATGTAAGGTAACAAGAGATAGAGCTATTGTGAATTTCTATATTCAGAATAATAAAAATATAAATATGTGGAGAATCATTTTTAAGAATATATTGACTACGGAAAGGAGTGAAACAAGTGGAGGTCTAGGACANAAACCTTAAAAATGATTTTTTAAGGCTTAAAAATAAAATTTTCACCAAAATAATTCTAAAAAATCAAATAAAAATAAAAAAAAATACAAAATAAATTTATCTGGGTTCTCTGACCTTAGAGNCAAGAACCTTCTACTAGTAGAGATGTCCCCTCTACAAGTTATGACCTTCCGTCTTCTAGTTCCCCTACCTTAACTGATTTGATGAATGAGTTGACCTTGCAGCAAAAAAGTATAGAATTGATAAATGAAAGGATTGTAGGTTTAGAATGTTGACATGATTATGATAGTGAGTACCTTCAGAGGCATTCAAATTTTGAGATAGCTTACTATGAAGCTCAGACCCGACACTACAGAGGTGAGCCTGATGTTACTTTTCTTGAGTGCCCCTGATATACGCAATATCAGCCCAATCCACCTGCTGATCAAGGAGACAAAGTCATAGTTTGGGATTTTGATATTTGAATGTAATTGATGTACTTTTACTTTTATGTTTGTAATTTTTGTAATAGAAACAAATGTTTGTTTGTACTTTTTATTTTTATTGTTGTAATTGGATAATTTTATTTTATTGTTATAATTGTGTTAGTGTGTAGTTAAAATTTGCATGTGTAGTATAATGGATGTTGATTAGTACTTTGTGAATTGTAATGTGATGTGATTTTCATATTTTTGCATTTTAATTGTAATTGTTTTGTTTAGTATTGTGGATGTGTTAGTGAATTATTATGTTTGTTTAATGTTTAGTTTTGGCTTATTTCAAAATTTCATTGCCCAGCAACATCTCTAATGATTTATATGTGTAGAAAGTTTCTAATGTTACAGACCAGGTGAAGTAGAAATTGTGAGAAGGACTGCAAAAATTTAAGAATGATGAAAATGCCTAAAATACTGAGGTATGATTTATATTTAGAGTTTTTCTTTCCACCTATATCATTTCATATTAAAAAAATTTAAGTTTGGGGGTGGGAAGAAAAAGATTAACTATTAGATTTCCTCTATTTAAATATTTTCAAAAATTATTAATATGATTTTTTGTAGTGAATTTAATTCAGGTAACTATATTTTAAAGCTATTTAAGTATTATGGTAGATTTAAAGGAATATTTTTGTTATGAAAATTAATTTTGTAGATTAAAGATATTTTAGTATAAGAGAATAAGACTCTAGTTACTATTTTAAAGTAAAGGAAACTATATTTTGAAGTATTAAGAATTTGAAAATTCATTTGAGAAGAAAAGATTGTGACTCAATGATGTAAAAGCTACGAAATATTTATAAGGTAAAGGAATGCTTTGAGTTTCAAATTTAGGGAAAGAAAGGTGAAGTTCATTGAAGTATTAAGAATCTGGAAATTCATTTGAGAAGAAAAGATTGCGGCTCAATGATGTAAAGGCTATGTTTAAGAATCTGGGAATTCATTTGAGAAGAAAAGATTGGGGCTCAATGATGTAAAAACTATGAAATGTAAGAATCTGA
The DNA here is from genome assembly GCA_002079205.1 of Phalaenopsis hybrid cultivar. NCBI lineage: Eukaryota > Viridiplantae > Streptophyta > Magnoliopsida > Asparagales > Orchidaceae > Phalaenopsis > Phalaenopsis hybrid cultivar. The sequence goes on along the minus strand of JXCR01137202.1, from coordinate 29,656 downwards.
AAAATCATTTGAGAAGAAAAGATTGGGGCTCAATGATGTAAAAGCTATGAAATATCATAAAGGAATGCTTTGAGTTTCAAATTTAGGGAAAGAAAGGTGATGTTCAAAATCATTAAAGACTATCTAGATATAATAATCCTCACTTGAAAAATGAAATAGAAAGGATTAACAACAATCCTTGAAAACAAAAGAAAAATATAAAGGATTGAAAGCAATCCAAATGAAAAAGAGAAAAGAAAGAAAAAAAAATGAAGGTGAGGAGAAGCTTGAGGATATGTCTAATAAAAAATTGGCTTCACTGGACCTAGTTAAAGGGAAAACCTAAATACATTCCTGAACTTATATTTATGAAATAGATCTTTTACTAGTAGTGTTCTCATGAAGTTCCTATCCTTTGAATATTCTAAGTGACAATGTTGCAACATATAGTCATTCTTGAAATGAATACAAGACTAGAACTCTTAAACTTGATGACTAGATAATCTTGTAGTTACAGAGTTAATTTAATTACTTGATTTGTTTCTGAAAATATCACTATGGTATTTATCTAAATTAAACTTATAGTATTTTTAAATTAAAACTTTACTACAATAGATCATAAATTTTATATAGTACTAAAATTACTTAAGGACAAGTAATAGTTAAGTTTGGAGGATTTTGACCAAAGGAAAATATGTGAGATTTTCATACCTACTTTACACTATTTTTGATGATATTGCACTTTAAAGAAAGGTATTTTTGATGTTTTGTTGCAGGAAAGATAAATTAGGGTCATTGGAGCAACAAGATGCAAAAAGAAGCAAATTTGGAGCGAAAAGGACCAAAATGTGAAGATTTGAACTAAGGCACCGATGGCGAGTCCAACGGTGCCGACAACAAACTTTTCCCGAGCCTCTAAATTTAATTTCTTTTAGAAGGCCCGTCGACGGCACCCTCAAGGTCACCGACGGTGAGATCGGCTGTTAGGTCAAACAATGCATTGGATGAGGACAAATTTGAAGTGGTCCTTAGGCAACTCTTGAGAAAACTCATCCACAACTTTAAAAGAAGATTTTGATTGAAATTTGAGGGGACTCAAGAGGAGTTTGAGATCCTGGAGGTTAGAGAGGTTCCATTAGTGTATAGAGAGTTTACTAGAGTGTCTAATTATGAGGAATTCTTCGAGAGGTTGTAAGAGTGGAGGGAAAGTGAGAGATTTCTTCCTCCTTGTTGCTTCGAAGAGTAATTCTGTGTGTTGTAAAGAAAGGAAGAGATTCAGAGGAACTTCAAGGAGTTTTCTTGGTGAGAAATTAGAGATAAGTGTTATTTACTTGTTTTAGTTGTATGACTTTGCTTTTATATATGAATTTTGAGTTTTTTTGTGTCTTCCCCATAAGTTTTGAGTAGTTTTCTCTGCCTTTCTCCTTGTTTAGAGATTTGTGAATTAGTTATTTGATTTGGTTGAGCCATGAAAATGTTAAAGAAATTGTGATGATCTTTTCACTTCGATCTTAATTTACTTTCAATATGGCTAATTGATTTGTTAAAATATGTTGAGTTTTACAACTAAAGTGAATATTACATCCAAGATTCAGGGAGGTCAAAGCCCTTGGAAGTTGGGTGCAAATAAATAGGGAAATAAAATTATCAGGCGTAGAATTAGAGATTTTAGAGTGATAGACTAAAATCCCCAATTTGGTCTTATCGTTTGGGTGTTGAAGTGTAGATATTAGCCAGCATGCAAGGGGATGTGGGAGCTCCGAAGTGAGAGCCGGTATCCTCCCAGCATAGCCATAGATTCAATAAACAATCATAGGATTAGTCAATGTTCCTTATGCCTGGACGAAAGGGTAAAGAATAGGTATGCTCCTATTTGGCACAATATAATTTGAACTGATTCACTTTATCCATTCACCATAATTTCTTGACAAGGAGAATGATGTTTTCTTATATATTGAATATCACATTAAAAACATTATTAGTATAATTAGTTATTTAAGAGTTAGTAAAATTACATATTTATTTCAATTGCCTATTAGTGATAGATAAGCAATTTGAATTCCATTGTTGTGATTGAGTATTGCTTTTCTAAAATTTTAGTTTCGTAGTTCTAATATTACTCCATGTGGGATCGATATCTAGGACTCCATTAGAGCCCTATATTACTTGAGCGATAAGTATACTTGCATTGATAAGTGTGACTTTACCATTATTGAATGTTTTATATATACATCTTTATGGAATCTATAACTGTTATTAAGTTTTTAGTGTCATTGATGAGTAATTAAATCTTTTAGCAGTAGTATTAAATACTTTTATTTTTAAGCATATATAAAGTCGTTGTCAGTACTTCAGCATACCAATCAAATGCGATCTCTGACAGGCTGACAAGCTGCCGGAAGAGTAACACTTCATTTCCTTTTGTGTTACCACAACTGGCTCGAAAATGTGTTATATGTTGTCTTGGATTCTAGTCCCGTCAAATATGTTAAAGTTTGGCTACATAAATCCCTTAGGGTAAGTTACGACATCGAATTCCTCTAGGTAAGGTCTACCCTTCAGAATTAGTGCACCACCCTTAAATTGGGCTAAGGCCTCCATAACTTGTTCGACCATTTGCTTAAATTCTCTTTCTGGTATGACACTTGATGAAGAATCCTTCTTTTGTTGATCATCTCTATTTATTAAGGTGACTTCTATACTTTCATCTGTGATGTGTATAATCTCCGGTTGACTGACATCTGGAGAAGCTAATTGTGCTTGTTGAGATTGTCCTTGAGCTGTGGCTATGGCGGTCATGACAGCGACCATCTCTTCCATTTTTTTCTCCATTTAGCTGATTTGTTAATCTCTTAGGAAAATAGCCCTACGGAGCTCATCTACGACATTCTCTTTGACGAGAGGTTGAGCGTCGCGTGCATATGTAGCAGCTCTAGTCTCGATGACATGGATGTCCATGAAATTATCCTCGAGCTAATCATTGAAGTCAAAATCTTCCTCATCAGCATTGATGGAAACTTCATGTTCTCGGGCCGGCTAAAAAATCTCGACCATGAGCTTTTTGGCCTTTTCTTTAATTTTTTATTATTGTAATATTTTGAGATCTAGAGGACTTTGCTGGGCATCCTCCACCTGCTCCTCCATCTCGCTAGCAATTGTTGCGATAATGTGAGACACTTTGAACCCTTGCTTCATTCCATGATCCTGCCATGTGGGCTTACTGGACTATATCGGTATGGTGACCTTGCATACTCATACCTTTTTCTTTGATGGTGATTTCTTGAGACAGAGTGTTTCAGCAGAAACATTGGCATGTCAAAGAGAAGTATACTCCCTATGGTGCTGACCAGATATAATATTGGGTAACCTCATTGTCTTTTCCTTTGGAACTTTAAGAACGTCCTTGTGGCTAATAATTGGTAGAATTCTCAGACCCAGACGTGACTTAATCGGTCGATGACCTATAGGTCTAATGATGGTAGAATCGGTAGCAACAACGGTGGTATCAACTTTGCTTCCTAAGCAAAACTAGATGAGAATGTGAGCAGGTGAAGCTTCAGATGAGATTTTCTGGTAGTTCTGATGTCCCTTAGAATTTTTTTCTTCATGCGAGGGGATACTGCACATCCTACTCATTTGATTAATTCACCTACTAAATAACCTTCTTTGGCAGCTAGTCTCTGGAAAATTGAACTGACTCGAGTGATAGGAGCAAGCTTCTTCTTCTCCCCACCTTGTCCTTGAGGTGACGGTAAAGTAGTGGTGATCTTCTGGATACTTTTGTACCCATTAGTATCCATTAAGGGATGGAACCTACTCCCTTGTAGAAGTGGGTAGATCTCCTGTAAACTTGACTCCTCCAAGTGTGGAACTTCATTAACAGGCACTTCCTTATAAATCTGGGCATCAGTACAATTTTGACTCCTCCAAGTGGGTAGATCACCTTCTGGCTGCAGTTTCTCCTTTAAGCTCGGGTTAACAGTACAATTTTTGAACTTGATCCAATTTCAAATATTGATGGCGGGACAACCAATCCTTCAGTTCGGTCTTCGACGATCATAACTTCTTTTCCCTTAGCAGAAACGAGAACAACAGGCTTGGTAGGTGCCATGGGGGCAGTACTCTTCACCTTCTTTTAAGAAGGGAAAGCCTGAGGGCAGTTTAGGTTAAACTCGGCAGACGGTTCCTGAACCCCTAGAGTGGCGACTTCCATCACGACGAACGGGGCTTTCCCGAGAATGAACTCGAGATCTTCAAATCCTGCTCCAAACTTAATGATGGGAGTGACATTGCGGCTTGTCAGCAGGTTGCAAGAAAAATTAAGCGTTGGGAATGCCATTGCAATAGCTTCAGAAAAAGAAAGCTCTGGGGTTAGCTAATTCGCCAATACCTCGTAATCTTAGTGCGAGCACTAAAAACTAACAAAGGTCGATCTGTAGACCAGTTAAGTCTTTATTTAATTTGTGGTGATTTTAAAATTTAATAAAAGGAGTTTGAAAGTAGAAAGATTTAATTAATATAAGCAAAATTAAAGAGCAATCGCAGTATGACACAATTTGATTTAATTTGTAAAATAGCAAATCAAACTAGAAAGGTAAAGTGAAGTTTAGGACCTAGTGCGGGACCGACTTTACAATGCACAATGCCCATATGGAACTAGTCCACCAACACACCTATTGGGAGTTCAACCCCACACAAATATTAAAAAGTCCATAATGGCCCCCTGAACTTTCTTATTCAAAGGTGATTGAACAGACGGTCTTGAAGTCCAAAAAGAAAGAAATGGGTAAAGCATGCCAATGGAAGAAGGGTAATATGGTTCATGAGCAAAATGAACATATTACTGATGTATGAAGATAATATTTCCTGACTTAAATGGAGATAAAAGCTTCTCCCTATCTAAGTTGCCAGAAGCTTTTGACACAATTTTGGTTGAGGAGTTGCCCGTTGGAAGCCGGTCGGCCGCCAGAATCGAAATCTCATCACCCGCTTCAAAAAGGCACTTAATATATATATATATATATATATATATATATAT
>JXCR01137202.1:6220-24618 GCA_002079205.1 Phalaenopsis hybrid cultivar | reverse complement strand
AACAATATGATAAGTTCAGAATGAACTTGGAATAATTTAAGAGATCTTCAAAGTGGTCTGTCGGCACAATTTTTGGTTGGAGGAGTTGCCCGTTGGAAGTTGTCGGTCTCCGGAATCGAAATCCCGTCGTCCGCTTCAGAAGGAAGTTTAATTTATATATATATATATATATATATATATATATATATATATATATAGGTTTTAGAAAAATATGAAATCAAACTGATCTCATATCTTTCACAGTTTAATTGAAAGAGCATTACACCTTAAACCTTGTATCTATCTTGAAATATAAACACAAGACTTGAGGGTGAGGCTCAATCAAATAAACTAAGAAATGTATGACATCCATTTGGTCTGCGAAAACCATTTTATTTGCCAATAAGTTCCCCTTTTTAATACAAAGAATTAAATAAGGTTTATATTAAGCTGCGTTTAGAAAAGTTTGATATAAGGGAAAGCCTATATAGTTAATTACATCTTAAGTAACCAAAGACAACTAAGAAAACTCTTGATAAAAATTAAGAAATATTATATTCAAATAGGTCAAAAGGATAGGACTTTTCAATGAGATTGAACAAAGACATGTGAAAGGGGAATGACTCAAATTTAGAACATTTATTGTAGAATTCAAAGGAGAAAGAACTAGAGGATGTCACATATATGAAGGAGAACCTTGGTGACTTCCCAGTTTATCCTATTATTAGGCTTCAGTTTTGGAGAGAAATATTTAAATGTTTCATTCTACCAATTTTATTTGTTAGGGCTTACATTTTTATGAAACGATCACACAAATAGCCTGGAAGATATGAGGATTTAGGTCATGACGAACGACTACCTCTGAATCCTAAAATGAGTTAGATCTTATGTTGTACAGTGGAGCTATAAAAGAATCATAAAGATGAGGTGAGAATTTATGTTGCATAAGCAAACTACCTCAAAGTCCTATGGCTTGTTGTTTATTTTTAAGAAAAGATATGATGTTGTAGATCCTCTTGCTGTTAAACATGGTCATGTTGCCCACAATGCTCGCTTGAAGCTCCTCGTCATGACGAGTTTAAGTTTTCAAATTTGTCAGGTTATAATTTCAAATCATATTTCCCTATGGTTACATATTATAGTTGTCTAGAGCAACACTAGTTAGGATCCTACGGTTCTCTTGTTCCGGCACCACTATTTTCTATCAGATTCACTTAATCTAAATGAACTTACTAAACTCAACTTGAGGAATTTTGTACTTTCGTTTAGACCGTGGGAAATCTCGTTAGCAAGTGTAGGTTACCTCCTCTGAGAGATTCCCGATCAACCGATAGAGCTGCCTTAAATTAGTTGCAATTATTGTTTTGTGATATTTGTGATTAAATTTTGAGTTGTCTTATATTTTGAATGTTGTGGTGGTGATTTTATCTTAGTTTACTTTAGTTTTGGTTTTGGTTTTGCGGCTATCCTAGCAGTTTTGATTGTCATGCAGGGTGACATCTTTGCTTAACGTGCAAGCTAGAGAAAAAAAGTACAGAAAGGTAAATGCATTAATTTGAAAATGTATCTGTCAACTCTTCTCATTCCACCACCTAAAAGGTCAGTACTTGCATGACATGTATATAATTTTGCAGGGAATTCAAACTGTAATAGTAGATGAAGGTTTTGCTACCAAACTCCAAGTTATAACTTTATTGAATCCCGAAAGATCATAGTGTATGATTTTAGAGCAAAATATGATAATTCCACTTTGTCCTTCAGAATGTCCAATATATTTCAAAATGCCCGAGGCATGACCTTGGACCAAATTGAAGATATCTTGAAATATTTTAAGTTCATTTTAAATTTATCATATTGTTCCATTAATCATCCGAGGTCGAAGTGTGATTACCCCATTGCTCAGCAAAACTTGACAATTTAATTATCCCAAGGATAGGATACTCAATCAATCAATTGATGTTTCGTTTAAAGGTTATGTGAGTGGGTGCCCTTAAGACAAGTTTACGTCATTTAAGATTATGGTGTTCACAATTAAAGTTAGGCTTGTACTGTTTAATGATGTTAATCTCCAATCATATTATCTTCTAAATCTGATCAATTGAGTTTAGATATCGAGCTTATGTCACTACTAAGCACTTAACAGTCATGATATGTGAAATGGTGATTATCAAAATTTTGATTTAAGTGATGTGTATTCTTATCAAATGGTCAAACCATCCTCAACTTTGGGCTTAAGAAAAGTAAATTATCATATTTCCCACTTAAGCCCATCAATTAAGGATAGTTTGATCTTAGTTGACTTCCAAGACATGAAAATTAGGAGGATTGTTATTTTGTTGATGTTGTGCAAGGGTGGTGAGTGAGTTCCTACCTTTTAACCCCATTGCATTTCAATCGTCCAAACATTTTTAATAAGATCAAATTTACCCATTTTCCCCTTGGTTAATCCTAAATTTTGATTGAGGCACCAAAGTCTAGAACGACTATTTTACCGTTGGGGCACCTCACCTCATAACTCATTAAACACAACTCGATTGACTTTGAGGGTTTAGTGTCATATCCATGAGGAAATTATAATATTTGAGGAGAATATGTGGACCTCTCAAAATTTAATTTGATTTAAATATTTATTTAAATTCACAAAACGTGAATTTTTTAAATTGAATTATTTAGTTTTTTAAACTAAGATTTTAGTTTATGAGACAATTATTAGAAGTTTCCTTAGGTCAGAGAAATACTTAGACAAAATTTTATGATTTTTTTAAATTAATTTATTATAATTATTGTAATGGGAAAAAAAGGAAAATTTACTTTTAAGCCTTTAAAATTTATTTTTAATGTAGGAAATTAGGAAAAATATTTTATTGAGTCCCAAGTGATCAGAGAGCAATTAGGCACATTTTGAAGTATCTTGATGTTTTTGAGATTTTTAATTATTTATAATTAAGGCTTAAAAATTAAGTATTTTTTAAAATATAATTTTTATTTTTCCCAAATGCCTCTTATCACAAGAAACTCAGAAAATCACTTTTCATAATTTTTCCAAGTGTATTTAATTTAATATAATTATTTTTATACAAAAATACAAGGTTTCTTAGAAAATCAACATTAATACATGAACTTAATCAAATAATCTTCAAATTTTTACAAAGGATAAACATGATTTTTATCAACAATGTGGGATTGATTTTGTCAATTTTTTATAAGTATATGTTATACAAAAATTAACATAAGATATTTACATTTAAATAAATATAGAAATTTACATAATAATTCAAGATATCATGATATTTTTCCTAAGCTTCTCTTACCACAAGAAACCTACTAAAATTTTTCTCATAATTTTCAAATGATATTTAGATTTATATGATTAAAATAAGCCAAAATGGTTATCTTAGCTTGAAAGTTAGGGCTAGAAGCATAGAGATGCCTTCTGACCTTGGAAAAATTAGAGGACGTAGTCTCTATCATGAGGAACAAACCCTCAAAAATTTCAAGCCATTGTGAGTAATGTTTGATCATAATGAATTAAAATACTCCATAGGGTTTTTAATTCATTAAAAATCAAGGAATAAGAAAATAATTTTTATTTTTAGTCCACATTATTTTCCTCTATTCAGTGAGTAAGAGGGTATTTTTATTTTATTCTTATAATTTTTCTAGAGAAAGATATGAATTTTTGAAGTTTAGGCATTTAAAATAATTCAAAATTCCCTATTCTTCTACTTATCCAACGCAGTGTTGATTGGATCCTAGGCAGCTCCGAAGTCTCCACGCAGCGCTCTGCCATTTGAAGCACTATTGACCTCATTTTTTGTGGAGGTCTAGTCTTTCTCTTTAGTAGCCTAAGGTCTATCCATAGGACTAACCTCTAGAAACTATAAACTCTCTTTTGCTCAACTTGAAGTTCCACATGTTGGTTCTAACCTCTAGCCCTTAGTAGGTGGGGTCATTATGGGGGAGCTCAATGAGAGTTCCTATAGGGCTATTTAACCTCACCTTGGGTGTTGGGCTAAAGCTAAGGCACTCACTTCACTCACAATCACTCACTACCCTAAACCAAAAATTTCTTGACTTTGATCCCTTGATACTTTTGGGATACTCATGTAGATGGTCCCCTAAACCTACTAGCCTTAGGATGGAGTTTAGCTAAGTTTAGTACATAGAGGATCCAAATGGGGTTTCCATTGGTCCATGACTTACTTTTGGCTGTTAGTTCCCCAATCTTACCCAAAATACCCATCCTGGTCTTTTGCCCCTAAACTACCCCAAATTACCCAAGTACCATTGAAACCCAAAATTTCCATTCCATTCCTTCACGAAAAATCTTTATAACATTTCCCTTTGATCATTTGGACGATTCAATTGAGCCAAATTCCAAGCCTAGCCTAGTCTAGACCCAAGTCTAGCCCAACATGCCTGTCCGACTTTTTTGTAAATCTACAAATACAAGAATTTGATGGCTCTACTAGAAGATTTAATTTCCAGCAATTGACGTCAAAGGACTTAATCAAAATTTTTTGTAATTCGACAAATACAAGAATTTAATGGCGCTATTAGAAGATTTAATTTCCAGCAATGACGTTCAAAGACTTGATCATGACTTTACAAATGCGTTTAAAGAATTTGATGGCGCTACTAGAAGATTTAATTTCCAGCAATGGCGTCCAAAGACTTGATCGCGACTTTATAGATGTGTCTAATTTGATTCGATGTATAAAACGGTGTTAAAATCTTGACTGCGACTTTATATATATGTGTTTGATTTAATAAAGATGTATATATATAATAAAAAGTCAAATTTGTCAACGCAAGTATACGTATCGCTCAAGTAATATAGGGCTCTAATGGAGTTCAAGTCGAATTTGTCAACGCAAGTATACGTATCGCTCAAGTAATATAGGGCTCTAATGGAGTCTTGTCGAATTTGTCAACGCAAGTATATGTATCGCTCAAGTAATATAGGGCTCTAATGGAGTCCTGCGAATTTGTCAACGCAAGTATACGTATCACTCAAGTAATATAGGGCTCTAATGGAGTCCTAGTCCCACAAAGAGTATTTTAGAATTATGGACTAAGAACTTAGAAAAGCAAGACTTTAACAACAATAATGACGTTCAATTTGCTTATCTGTCACTAATAGGCAATTGAAATAAATAGATAATTTTAATAACTAATAAATAACTAATGATATAAAGTAGGGTTTAGTTGTGATATTCAATATATAAGAAAGCATCCTTCTCCTTGTCAAGAAATTATAGTGAATGGATAAAATGAATTAGTTCAATTTATATTATGCTAAATAGGAGCATTCCTATTCTTTACCCTTTAGTCCAAGCATAAAGAACATTGACTAATCCTATGCTTGGTTATTGATTCTATGGCTAGGCTGGGAGGATACCAGCTCTCACTTCGGAGTTCCCACATTCCCCTCACCTGAGGGCTAACATTTACATATCAGCATCCAAACGATAGGACCTAATTGGGGATTTTAGTTGCCTGAGGGCTAACATCTACACTTCAACACCCAAATGATAGGACCAAATTGAGGATTTTAGCTTTCTCACTCTAAAATCTCCAATTCTTCGCCCGATAATAATATTTCTCTATTTATTTGCACCCAACCTCCCTGAATCCNTTTCTAATCAATTAAAATTAATTTCCCTTATGGAGTTTTTAATTAATTAAAAATAAAATATTTAATAAATATTTTTTTTTAATTTTAGATTTAATAGATTCTCCGGTGTTCACTGAACACAGAGGTATTTTTAACTTTATTTTTGTGATTTTTCTACACCAAGATATCAATTTTTGAAGTTTTTGTAATTAAATAAGTCCAAAATACCTAAGTTTTGTTTATATCGACGTTGGTGCAATGTCAAACATCAGATCCGTTGAAAACAACACGTTGCACTTTCATTGTTTGTGCTTTACACATCAGCTTCCTCGTCAGCCCCACAGTTCGTATTCTGCTCGTTCGTTTGACTTGATCTCAACCGCCTATTCAATACATGTGAAAACGGACGACATTTGTTCTTCATCCTCGATCGCCCTAACCTGAGAACCATTCGTGTTCTAACCTTAAGATATTGCTAGATAGTTAAATAAATTAAGTGTGGTTTGTTCCTACATATTCATCTAAGTGAGACGAACATATCCATAAGGCTAGATATGCATGAAATTAAAATTTTCTTCACAAAGGTCCAAAATGAGCATAAATTTAGGGATTTTGTTCTATAGCTTAGCCTAAGAGGTAAGGCCTCAATGGAGTTTGTTTTTGAGCTGCACCATTGGTACACAAACTTAATGCTTATGCACAGTATAACAATAGTTCTGATGGTATTTCACTTTTATTTCTTTATTTTGTAACAAAATCAAAAACTTGATCTTGAAGAAAAATAAGAATTTAAAATTTTAATTTATATATATTTATATTGGGATACTACGCAAGTATACATATCGTTATCAAGTAATATAAGACTTTTTTATTAAGACCTAAATATCGAACCCACAGAGAAGATTATTCAATATGCACTTTTTAGAAAGTTTTTCTATTTTTAAAAAGATAATTACTTAAACTAAAAACAAGACTTTTTAGAAAGTTTTTCTATTTTTAAAAAGATAATTACTTAAACTAAAAACGATTTTTATCAAAATTTAAAATTTAAATATTTTTGGTATTTTTTGATATTTTAACGAAACAGTAACAACTTAAAAAGATAACTAAAGTTTTTGTAGAAGAAAAGTACCTAATATGAAAATATTTTTCTTCTTATCATAAATCAGTAATAAGTATAGGAATTCTGTTGTGGAAGTATGCAAATTGTGTTGTGCCAAATAGGAGAAATAATATTCTTTACCCTTACTAGAGATGCTATAAAGAACATTGGCTAATTTAAAGTTTGAGTAGTTTTGAAGACTAGCTAGGTAGGGAGGATACTAGCTTTCACTCTAGAGTTCCCTCGACTCCCTCCACCCGGGGGCTAAAATCAGGGAAGATACTAGCTCTCACTCTAGAGTTACCTCGATTCCCTCCACCTGGGGGCTAACATTCTCTCATCAGAACCTAAAATAATAAATCAAGTTGGGGGCTTTAACCTGTCACTTTAAAGTCCTCTAACTCAACACCCATCAACGAATATTTCCCTATTTATTTGTACTCAATCATATGAACTACATTCTCATTCACACAACCTCATGTGATTCTTTCCAATTGTTGATTGAGACAATACCAGCTCAGTTCTTACATGTTCTCACAACAAAATTTAACATTTGGATTGACCAAATCAAGAAGTAAATGAAGTGCATGAATTTAAATCATCACAACTTTTTCTAACATTAAATATCAGTACTCTCCACAAATTCCATCCAAAACTTAATTACTTATCATTTTAAGAAGAAAGATAAAGAAAACTACTCATAATCTATGGAGAAAATGGAGTGCATGGATTTAAATCATCACAACTTTGTCCAACATTAAAGATCAATATTCTTTACAAGTCTCTTAATTACTTATCATTTTAAGAAGAAAGATAAAGAAAACTACTCAGAATTCATAGATTTAAATCATCACAACTTCTTCCATCATTGAAGATCAATACTTTCCACAACTTTCGGTTCATGGATTTAAATCATCAAAACTTCTTCCAACATTAAAGATCAATACTCTCCACAACTTCCATCCATATTTAAATTTTCACAACTTTTTCCAACATTAAAGATCAATACTCTCCACAACTTCCATCAAATAATTACTTATCATTTTAAGAAGAAAGATAAAGAAAACTACTCATAATCCATGGAGAAAATTTAATTACTTATCATTTTAAGAAGAAAGATAAAGAAAACTACTTAGAATCCATGGAGAAAACGAATTACTTATCATTTTAAGAAGAAAGATAAAGAAAACTACTCAGAATCCATGGAGAAAAAAAACCACACTTTAGTTTAAAAGTCATCACAACTTCCAACATTAAAGATCAATACTCTCCACAACTTCCATCCAAAACTTAATTACTTCGAAAGATAAAGAAAACTACTCAGAATCCATGGAGAAAACAAAACTACACTTTAGTTTAAAAGAAAAAATCATTGTCAAACCAACAACATGTATGGAGAAAACAAAACCATACTTTAGTTTAAAAGTAGAAATCATTGTCAAACCAACAATACATTAAACCAAAAGTAGTCTAAAACAAAAAGATAAAAACTTATCTAAAGTCCTCCACCAAACTCTTAAAGTTCTTTTAAATCTCTTCTCTTTTACAATCACTCAAAATAAAATAATAAAAAAGATAAATTAAATAAAAAGTGGTTCATGAAAATCTCTCCGAACTAACTCCCCAAAGAAGAACATTCAAAACTTGCCAATATTTTCATTACTCTTTTCTAAGTCCTCTCTTCTTTCTTTTATAGTTTTCCAAGTGGTGCCTTGGGATCCCTTCAAAATGTGTCTTTCTTCGATGTATTTGCCGAAGAGACGCATCATTTCATGATAATTTTTGTCCATGATGGTTACAACCACCTATTAAGCTAATGGGTGCCTAAGAAACCTCTTCAAAATTTCTGAAAACCGATTTTACTCATCTAGCAACTGCCACTAGTGCTTAAGCGTGGGGTCTCGGTGCTTAGGCACGACCTTCTCTGTTTAACCGACGCTTAAGCGTCGGATCTGGCGCTTAGGCGCCAAAACGCTTTTACAAAATTTTTCACCTTTTTGCTCCAAATTTGATACTTTTTCACTCTTTTAAGCATTTTTTCCATTTTTACTTGTATCTGCAAGAAAAACACAGAATACATTCCATTAAAGTGCAATATTTCAAAAATAGGTATAAAAATGTGTCTAAAAACACTATATATTTTAGGTGTATCAAAATCCCCAAAACTTAAAATGTTACTTGTCCTCATGTGACAATTCAATCTTTAAAAACCAAATATGTATGATATGTATATGAGTTTCTTTAGGAGTTACTAAAATTTAGATTTAGAAATATAGTAGTCCAATTTAGAAAAAAATAATTAGTAAATGAGACCAACTAAAAGTTTGAAAATTTTTAATGTTAAGAATCTATAAAATATGAGTTCCTATCTAATTCAGAAATATTGTAAGTTCTCTAAATTTAGATTTTAATTCTTTTGTTTTCTCTACTTAAAAATTTTTATTAAAAATAATTTCACTTACTATATTATATTTATAAGCTTAAGATTTTATCAAATCTTATACTTTAAAAAGATCAAATGTAGAACCAATTTTTGATTAGGCACTAATCCTCATGCTTCTCCTCCCTTACATTTCTTTTCTTTTTCTTTTCTTTTTCTTTTTTTTCTTTTTCTTTTCTTTTTCTTTTTCTTTTTTTCTTCTTCTTTTTCAGGCAAAAATTACTATATATGGATAGACCCTTAATGATTTTGAATTCCACTTCTCCTTTCTTAAAGAAAAGCCTTGATATAAAATTTTTACTTATAAATATAATAATAGTTTGAAAATCATTTTAATAAAAGAAATTTAGGTATTAAAAATAAAAGTTTAAATTTTCTAAAATTTTCAAATACACAATTTTTCTTACTAAAGATAGTCACTTATATTAATCATTTTATATACTAAAAATTTTTAACATAAAGTTTTCTTCATTACTTAAAATTTTAACTAAATTTTCTTACTCATTTCTAAAATCAAAATTTAATTCCCTAATATAACTTCATATACATGATCAATTTTTCTTTTAAAATTAAATTATTTTGTAGTACATTTGAGAACAAATAAAATTCCAGTTTTGAAAATATTTTTCATCCCCCCAAACTTAGAATTTTTAACAGATTAAACAGTTTGGCATCAGATATATATAAGTAGGAATGAAAATTTAAAAATAACATGCTAACAGGAATTTTAAACCCTAATGATACAAGTATAACTAAAAACAAGAGTAAAATTAATTTTTTGATCAAATTTTCTATATTTTCATTTTACTTTTACATGTAGAGATTCAAATAGACTTCTAAACAGTGAGTATATACATAAAAGCAAACATACACACTACTGACATCACAATCTTAACATAAAGACAAAATTACAAACATGATAAAAAGAAAAATAAAAGGCACCAGTTTCTAAATTTCAAGTTTAAGATCTAAGCTAGCAAGATTTTCTACTTTATAACAGATATGAAATTAAGTTAAGTTCTAAACTAACTAAATCACATTACTTATCATAAAACAACAGTTACTACCCTAAAATTTAAAAATAAAGTATTAACTACCACAAACATCATAATAATATTAAAACATAAAAGTCCAAAATAATACACAGATGCAAATATAGCAAGCTCTGACCACATAGTTCATATCGTATTACAATCATAAAATTAATCTGTCAGCTCTACTCTTCATCCTTAGAATCACCGTTGTACCATTTTTTTGCAGGATCATAATTAGGATATCGAGGATATGGAGGAAATTGCACTTCTGGTTCACCTCTAATAAGGCTCTCCAAAGATGAGTGGAACTTCTCTTCATAATCACTTTTCCTTCTATTATAACTATTAGTATGATCTGCAAAACGATCTAAATTTTGTACCTTATCAACGGTAAAATTGATATTATCCATCATCTTCTGCAATAACTCATCCTGAGTCTTAGTAGAATGACCTCTAGATGTAGAAGCACGTGAAGCAGATGGTCTTAATGAAGGTGCAACAGAGATAGATGCAGCAGACGTCTCTAATCCATAGCTTCTGGAAAATCCTCCTCTCCAGCCAAAAATTGAATGCTTCGAATAAGTCTTCACATTCACCTTCGTGATGGGCTTTAGAGGTAACAATACTTCCTCCCAACTATCATACTTTACTCTAGCCTTGTCGCATAAAGAAAATATCAAGGAAGCAAATCCCATACCAACATTAGCAGCAGCAGCAACTGAACTGATTATAGTGTGATAGATCAAAGCCCTTATGTTGATGGGCTTTCTCTCCTGAGTACAATAATCGAACGTTGCTCTCTCTCTGGTCCCTTCACTGAGATGATTGGTCGGAAGAAGAAATAAAATAGTGCTAGGCCTTCAAAGTGCACATAACTTTGAAGTTGGGAAATTTACTCTCCTCTCATTAGTAATCTTCCAAAGTCCTCTCCCAATGGTCAAGTATGAAATAATCTCATCTAACTCCGCTTCAATAGGACTATAATTTGCATAAAAACATAAAGTATCCGGTGGTAAATGATAAAACAAGTTGATTACCTCTGGAGTAAAAGGTACTAACTTCCCTCTAACCATAACTCGATCTTCCTCAGCCTCTGGGAGATTTGCATAAAACTCCCTTACAACAGAAATTACAACGACAGCAGAGAAACAACAGAACTGTTCCCACTGTCGGCTGACTATCATGTTTTCCAATTCTCCACCTGGACTCTTAAAACATCGCTCCTGAATCAATTTTCATCACTGTAGAGCATCACTATATCGATCCTAAGCTTTTGAACTTACAAATTTGCTCGAATCAAGTGGGCTCTTTCCTTTGCTCTTTTTCATTCTTGGTGCNCTTATCTCTAAATTCTCCCCAAGAACACTCCTCGAAGTTCCTCTGAATCTCTTCCTTTCTTTATAGCACACAAGTAGCAAGGAGGAAGAAATCTCTCACATTCCCTCCACTCTTACAATCTCTCAAAGAATTCCTCACTATTGTTACACTCTATTGGAAATTCTATACACTAATGGTAACCTCCAAGGCCTCTAGCACTCTTCTATTTTTGACCAAAATGTTCTTTTAAAGTTGTGGATGAGCTTTCGCAAGAATTGCCTAAGCATCCCTTAAAAATTTGGCCTTATCCAAAGCTTGAGTAGGCATAACTGTTGATCTCACCGTCGGCGGGGTCGATGGTGTCGTCGGCGGGCTTCTAAAGAATTTTGTCCTGTAGTCTCAGGAAAAATTCGTCGTCGGCGACCTAGTTCAAATCTTCACATTTTGGTGCTTTTTGCTCCCTTTTGTATTTTTTTGCTCCATTACCCTAATTCATCATTCCTGCAACAAAACATCAAAAATACCTTTCTTTAAAGTGCAATACCATTAAAAACAGTATAAAATAGATATGAAAATCTCAACATATTTTCCTTTGGTCAATGCCCAATTTGACCAAATCTCTAAAATCCTTCAAATTGACCCTCCAATTGAACTCAAACCCTTTTCATCCATCACAAAAAAATGTTCATTACAATCATCCACATCAAGTGCATCAATCGGTTAGGCTTAAGGATATGGCTAGCCTAACCCAAACCCAAGTTTTTGTCATTTGCACCTACTTGGACCCATGCACTAAATGTGGCCTAACCAACCCAAAGTCACAAAATTAATGACTCAAAAACCATTAGTTGGACCCTAGTGACCAAGATAAACCTCACAAAAACCACTTAAGTTAAGCCATGGACCAAAGGTCCCCTAAATCAAGGGATTTTGATTCCATATTTTCTTAAGCCTTGGATATTTTTTTTCAAAACTAAACTTCAACTCATTTAATTGTTGTGACATATTCCCCTAGGTTCCCTGAGCTCCTAGCCACCTCCCCCTGCCATGGTCGGCCAGCCTAGTAGCCAGAGAAGCTAAACCCGAGGGCCACCCCCTCTCAAACTTCACCCAATTCAAACCTAGAGGCCACCTCACCCAAATGAGTGTTGGAGCCTCTCTAACCTCCACCTAAGCATCACATTGCACCCAAACATTGGACATGACAGCCACATCTCAACCATTTTTATAAAAGCTTGCCTCCACGGCCATGGAGGGAGTGCTGAAATTTTCTCAGAGAGAGCTACCCAAATCACTCATAGAGGTTCTTTGAGACCTCCTCAGTGCAATCAAACCATCTTCCCCCACTAATCCCCACTGTGGAAGCCCAATTTTGAGCTTAAACTTCTGTCTAAAACCAGAACAGAGCTTAATCCACCTCCATAGTCCACCAATCTAAAATTGCTTGTACCCACACCTTCACAACACTGAAAGAAGAAAAAGCCCCATCAAATCCCCCTTCCACAGAGCCCCTAGTATAGACTTTGATCAACACTTAAAATCGAGCTTGGTTGAATTCATACCTAGACCTTACACCACAGTAAGAGGCTCAATCCCTAGCCTCCTTGGACTTCAACAAATGTGCCAAGCATCTCTGATTGAAGCTTCTCTTCTCAGAGCAAAGGTATTGAACTCCTTATCCCGAGCCTCTTTTGATTTTCCATTTTCTTGGGCTTAATTTCATGGCATCTTAACCGTATAGATATGTTCCTCTAGTATAAATGAGCATTTTAAGAAAAAAAATCATTCAATTTGATTGAGAAATGAGGGAGATATCAAGCCTTGAAGATGGACAGTTCTCAGGTTAGGCCATTGGAGACGATGACGAAGCGCTGTTCGATCAAGTGTGTATCAGATGAACAGTCATGATGAAGCTGGACAACGCTTCTTGACATGAACCGCGGGGTGCGTGGCTGCTATAGCAGACGGTGACGTCAAATGGGAGTGTGCTGCATGGAGCTTCGGAGCTTCCTAGGATCCAGTCAGCATCGCACGTTTGAATAGATAAATAACGATTTAAATAATTCAGAAAATGACCCTAAACTTTAGAAATTCATATCTTGGTGTAGAAAAATCACAAAAATAAAATAGAAATACATGCTTGCTCAGTGAACGGAGGAGAACAATATGCAAAATAATTTGAAGTTCATTTGATGCATGTTTTATTTTTAATTAATTAAACACTGTCTTGAGTCTTTTGATTCTCCATGCATATAGACATTTCACAATTGATTGGATTTTTGGCATGTTGTAGTCTCTGTCGAGTGGAATATTCCCTGATTTTTCTAAATTCAGAGAAGACCTCTAGATAGAGATCCATATTTTCAAGTTTATGCACATTATTTGCTTAAATTAATCATAATAAGTAGCTTGTTGCTTAGAAAAATCCAATATTTTCATGACAATTTTTTAAGTCCTCTCTTCTTTTTTTTATAGTTTTTCAAGAGGTGCCTTGGGATCTCTTAAAAATGTGTCTTGATTCGATGTATTTTCCCAAGAGATGCATCCTTCCATGATAATTTTTGTCGATGATGGTTACAACCACCTATTAATCCAATAGGTGCCTTGTGGGGTCTCGGCACTTAGGTGCGACCTTCTTTGTTTAACCGACGCTTAAGCGTCGGATCTGGCGCTTAGGCGCCAAAACTCTTTTGCACAATTTTTCACCTTTTTGCTCCAAATTTGATCATTTTTCACTCTTTTAAGCATTTTTTTCCATTTTTACTTGTATCTGCAAAAAAAACACAAAAATACCTTTCATTAAAGCGTAATATGTCAAAAATAGGTATAAAAATGTGTCTATAAAAATTATGTATTTTAGGTATATCAAAATCCCCCAAACTTAAAATGTTACTTGTCCTCAAGTGACACTTCAATTTTTAAAAGCAAAATATGTATGATATGTATATGAGTTTCTTTAGGAGTTACTAAAATTTAGATTTAGAAATAGTAGTCCACTTTAGAAAAAATAATTAGCAAATGAGACCAACTTAAAGTTTGAAAATTTTTAATGTTAAGAATCTATGAAAATATGATCTTCTATCTAATTCAGAAATATTGTAAGTTCTCTAAATTTATATTTTAGTTCTTTTATTTTCTCTACTTAAATTTTTTTTAAAAAAATAATTTTACTTACTATATTATATTTATATGCTTAAGATTTTATCAAGTTTTATACTTTAAAAAGATCAAATGTAGAACCCATTTTTGATTAAGCACTAATCCTCAAGCTTCTCCTCCCTTACATTTCTTTTCTTTTTTTTTCTTTTCTTTTTCCTTTTCTTTTCCTTTTCTTCTTTTTTCTTTTTCTTTTTCTTTTTCACGCAAGGATTACTATATATGGATAGACATTTAATGATTTTGAATTTCACTACTCCTTTCCTAAAGTAAATTCTTGATATAAAACTTTTACTTATAGATATAATAATAGTTTTGAAAATATTTTTAATAAAAGAACTTTAAGTATTAAATATAAAAGTCTAAATTATTTAAAATTTTCAAAAATACAATTTTTCTTACTAAAGATAGTAACTTATATTAATCAACTTTTAACTTAAAATTTTTCTTCATTACTTAAAATTTTAACTAAATTTTCTTACTCATTTCTAAAATAAAATTTTACTTCCTTAATATAACTTTATATACATAATCATTTTTTCTTTTAAAATCAAATTCACTTGTAGTTTATTTGAGAACAAATAAAATTCTAGTTTCGAAAATGTTTTTCATCCCCCCAAACTTAAATTTTTAATAGATTAAACAGTTTAGCATCAGATAATTATATAGGCAGGAAATAAAAATTGAAATAACATGCTAACATGAATTTTAACATCCTAATTATACAAGTATAAAACTAAAGATATGAGTAAAATTATTTTTTGATCAAATTTTCTATATTTTCATTTTAGTTTAACAAGTAGAGATTCAATAGACTTCTAAACAGTGGGTATAAAGTAAACAACACACTAACATGATAAAAGAAAAATACAGGGTAGCAGTTTCTGAATTTCAAGTTTAAGATCTAAGCTAGCAAGATTTTCTACTTAATAAAAGATATGAAATTAAGTTCTAAACTAACTAAATCACAGTACTAAACACAAAACAGCAGCTACTACCTTAAAATTTAAAAATAAAATGAAATACTATCTAACAAAACAATCACAACAACAACAGAACATAAAAATTTAAAACATAACATAAATCATAATACAAAACAACATGCAGATGCAAATGTAGCAAGCTCAGACCACATAGTTCACATCATATTACAACTATAAAATGAATCTCTCAGCTCCATTTCATCCTCAAAATCACCGTTGTACCATTTTTCTGCAAGTTCATGATATGGATATCAAGGATAAGGAGGATATTACACTCCTTGTTCACCTCTAATCAGGCTCTCCAAAGATGAGTGAAATTTCTCTTCATAATCACTCTTCCTTTTATTATAACAATTAGTATGATCCGCAAAACACTCTAAATTGTGTACTTTATCAGTGGTAAAATTGATATTATCCATCATCTTCTACAATAACTCAAGCTAAGTCTCGGTATCACCTCTAGATGTAGAAGCACGAGAAGTAGATGGTCATGATGAAGATGAAGCAGAGGTAGATGAGCAGACATCTCTAATCCAAAACTTCTGGAAAATCCTCCTCTCTAGCCAAAAATTTAATGCTCAGAATAAGTCTTCACATTCACTTTTGTGATGGGCTTTAGAGGTAACAGAACTTCCTCCAACCTATCATACTTTACTCCAGCCTGCTCGCATAATGAAAATATCTTGGAAGCAAATCCCATACATACAGTAGTAGCATCAGCAGTTGAACTGATGACAGTGTGATGGATCAAAGCCCCTATGTTGATGGGCTTTCCCTCCTGAATATAGTAATTCAATGTTGCTTTCTCTCTGGTCACTTTACTGAGATGATTGGTCAGAAGCGGACGAGCAGAAATGAAATAGTGTCAAGCCTTCGAAGGTGCACATTATTTTAAAGTAGGGAAATTTACTCTCATCTCATTGGTTATCTTCCAAAGTCCTCTCCCAATAGTCAAATATGAAATAATCTCGTCTAATTACACCTCGGTAGGACTATAATTTGCATAAAAACTAAAAAGTCTTTAATGGTAAATGGTAAAACAAGTTGAGAACCTCTAGAGTAAAATGTACTAACTTCCCTCTAACCATAACTCAATCATCTTTAGCCTCTGGGAGATTTGCATAAAACTGTCTTACAATAGAAATCATTGCGACGAGAGAGAAATAAAAGAACTGTTCATACTTTTGGCGGACTACCAGGTCTTCTACCTCTCCACCTGGTGAAACATCGTTCCTGAATTAAAATTTGTGATTATAGAGCATCACTATATCGATCCTGAGCTTTTAAACTGACAAACTTGCTCGAATTGAATGGGCTCTTTCCTCTACTCCTTTTCATTCTTGGTGTCATTCTATAAGTTTGATAAATTCCAAAAATAACTTTAAAAATCAAGTTTAAATCACTAAACTAAACTTCCAAAAGCACTAACTAAACTTCCCAAGCAATTTCCTTAGATTTTTCTTAACTTTTCACCAGGAATAGTAAATTTTTTAAATCTTCCAAATGTGCTTAAAATATATGGTGAAAATCCAAAATTATTACATAGAAATAAAGCTCTTACCTTAAGGAACTTGGATCTAGAAAATCTCACTTGATTCTACCAAGAAATCTTTAAATTCTACTTACCCTAGGCCTTAAAAATGCAATTTTGAGTTGGGGAAGATGATAGGAAGTGTTAAAAATGGTATTTTTGGTCTTAAAATTCACTTTTAACAGTTCACAAACTGGTTTTCGTGAACCGGCGCTTAAGCGTACGTAAGTGACACTTAGGCGCCTACCTCTCGGGTTGGCTCGCGCTTAAGCACGAGAAGTGGCACTTAAGCGCCAGTGCACAATTTTCAAAATTTATATTTCTAAGTAAAATGCACTATTTTCCTAAGTAAACCACTCCTAAATGGTCTCATAGCACTTAAAAGACTATTTTTACTTCCTATAACTCNTAAATGACTATTTTTACTTCCTATAACTCCCTTTTCTCTCAAAATTCTTCATAATAATTAATTCAATTTGAGGCTAAAAATAACACAAATTTTCACAAAAATAAACTTATCTTAATTCACAAACAAGTACAAACACATCTTCTCTCTCCAAATAGTCTTGGATGAGAAAATTTTCCTAAGTACAAAACACTTAACACACATGTACAAATAAACACATAAGTGACACAAACACTAAACACAAGAAATAAACACTAACACACTTAAAAATATGACTCCAAACACACACTTCCTAATACTTAACTGAATGCCACTCTTCATTAAAAGGAACATATTCTTGTCTTTCAGTAGTCCCTCCAAGATTATAAAGTTGATAAAACGGACGGTGGTGACGAGCTCTAATATTATCATCTTCGATCCACTTTTGCTTAAGGAACGTCGCCTTATCTGCTTCCTCTACNTTAAATGTTCAGGAAGTAATTTCAACTCAAGTTTTGGAGGTTTTTCAATAGATGGACAAAATGATTTATCTTATTTTATCGTGTTCAAAATTTCAAAACTTTCTTGAACATAACTTGAATCTTCCTTAAAAGGTTTACACATTGATCTAACNTAGATGAGCATGCAATTCAAGCACCTTAGTCTCTAATACAGATATAGTATTCTCCATCTGGTTAATCTTCTCCAATATCCATTCAATACTAACGGCTAAGAAACTGTTATACATCTCCTGTGCACTTTAACTAATGAACTTCTTCTTCATGGCTTNGGTATTTCATTGATTTTGAAATGTTAAAAGTAACAGTTTGATCATTAACGCACATTGTTAATTA
>JXCR01137201.1:261733-284457 GCA_002079205.1 Phalaenopsis hybrid cultivar | reverse complement strand
GTTATATGGAGAAGAAACCACCAAAAACTGCCATTTGACACATTTTAAACATTTTTGGTACCACGACGCATCATGCGCCAAATCTGGTGCATCTTGCGCCAGCTCTATGGAATTTGGTGCATCATGCACCAGTTCTAAAATATTTGTCATTTTGATTTCGATCCAATAAATTCTAAATTTTTCCATAAAATTAGGTAAATAAAGATATTTCTACATATTTTATCAAATACACATATTACAGAAAGAGCTAAACACAAATATACATAAAATATTTCAAACAAAACAAACTCAAAAGCAAACTAAACAACAATAAATATGGGTTGCCTCCCACAAAGCGCTTGGGTTAATGACGTCAACCCGACATTCTCAGTCTTATTCTGGTTGATCCAACATTACAGTCTCTTTAAAAGCTGGTCTTTGACCATCAAAATATGATTTTAATCTGTTCTCATTCACTTTAAATATTCTTCTAGTTTTTGGGTCTTCAATATTAACTTCCCCATAAGGATAGACTCTTGTAACTCTGAATGACCCTTTCCACCCAGACTTCAATTTTCTAGGAAATAATTTCAATCGTGTATTATATAATAAAACTTCCTGTCCAGGTTCAAATTCTCTTTTTATTATCTTTTGATCATGCCATTCTTTCATCTTTTTTTTATAAATCCTCGCATTATCGTTAGATTCATTCCTAATTTCTTCAAGCTCATTCAATTCCAATAATTTTTCTCACCAGCTTCTTTCAAATTGAAATTGAATTCTTTTATCGCCCGCTAAGCTTTATGCTCCAACTCAACTGGTAAGTGACAAGTCTTCCAAAAAATTAATCTATATGGGGACATTCCTATATGCTGTCTTATATGCCCATAATGCAGTATCTAATCTAGTAGACCAATCTATTTTACTAGGATTAACACTCTTTTCCAAAATTCTCTTAATTTCACGATTAGATACTTCTACTAAACCACTAGTCTGAGGATGAAAAGCATTTGCAATTTTATGTATTATATTATATTTTTTCACCAATCTTGCAATTATTGCATTCCTAAAATGAGATCCTCCATCAGTAATGATTACTCTCGGCATTTCGTATATTGTAAAAATATTTTTAATTAAAAGTTTTGAAACACTCCGAGCATCACATCGAGTTAAAGCAATTGCTTCAATCCATTTAGAAACATAATCCACTGCAACCAATGTGTATATATTTCTGAATGAAGGTATAAATGGTCCCATAAAATCTAATCCCCATGCATCAAAAATTTCAATTTCCAAATTAAAGTTTAGAGGCATTTCATTTCTTTTGGAAATATTACCTATTCTTTGACACCGATCACATGTTTTGATATATATATATATATTAACATCTCTAAATANNNATATATATATATATATATATATATATATATATATATTAACATCTCTAAATAGAATAGGCCAATAAAATTTAGATTGTAAAATTTTATGAACAGTTCTATCATTCCTAAAATGACGTCCAAATTCAGAATCATGACATTTTTTTGATAATTTCTTGAATTTCTTTATAAGGCACACATCGTCTCATCATTAAATATTTACATTGTTTATATAAATAAGGATCATCCCAAAAATATGATTTTGCATCACAAATGAATTTTTTTTCCTGTTATTTTGTCAGCCCATAAGGTAATATACAACTAATAATATAAATTACAATTTCAACATACTACAGTATTTCCCATCCTTTTACAGCATAAAGTTGTTCATCATGAAAAGTTTCATTAATTTCTCTCTCCAAATCAAGTATTTCTTCTTGTTCTAGGCTATATAGATGATCAATAATTTGATTATCAGTTCCTTTCCTATCGACTATTACAAAATCAAACTCTTCCATAAGAAGTACCCATCTAAATAGTCTTGGTTCAACATCCTTCTTTTGCATCAAATATTTAATAGTCGAATGGTCAGTATGCACAACACATTTAGCTACAATCAGATATGACCTAAAATTATCAAAAGCATACACAATGGCTAATAACTCTCTTTCAGTGGTGGTGTAATTAATCTGAGCATCATTAAGAGTCTTACTAACATAATATATAACTTTAAAAATCTTATCATATCTCTGCCCTAAAACAACTTATATTGCATAATCACTAGCATCACTCATTAATTTAAAAGGTTTCTCCAAATCAGGTGGAACAATTATAGTAGCAGTTATCGGTTTTTCCTTTAAAGTTTCAAAGGCTTTAAGGCAATCTTGATTAAAGTCAAATTTTGTATCTTTTTCTAGAAGTTGGCATAAAGGTTTAGTAATTTTTTAAAAAACTTTAATATATCTCATGTAAAATCTAGCATATCGTAAAAATCTCTAAACTCCTCTTATTGTAATAGGTGAAGGTAAGTTTGATATAACCTGTATTTTCACAAGATCTACTTCCATGCCTTTTTTTGAAAGCTTATGTCCAAGCACAATTCCTCTTGCAGCCATAAATTGATATTTTTCCTAGTTCAATACGTGATTAGTCTTTTCACAACATTCTAAAACTTTTTCTAAATAATTTAAACATATTTCAAATGAAGTTTCAAATACAAAAAATTATCCATAAGGACTCTAATCCCTTTTTTCGATCAAATCACTGAAAATTGACATCATACATCTTTGAAATGTTGCAAGTGCATTACATAATCTAAAGGGCATTCATCGAAAAGCAAAAGTTTCATAAGGACTAGTGAATGTTGTTTTCTCTTGATCCTCTGAGTAATGGGTATTTGGTGATAACTGGTATATTCATCTATAAAATAAAAATATTTATGCCCAGCCAATCTATCCAACATCTGATCCAAAAAGGGTAAAGAAAAATGATCCTTCTTGGTGGCAGAATTTAATTTTCTATAACCTATGCAGATTCGCCAACCAGTGACTTATCTTCTTGATATTAATTCATTATGCTCATTTGTCACTACAATCACACCTCATTCCTTTGTAACATAGTGAATTAGACTTACCCAAGCACTGTCTGAAATAGGATGTATTATTCCAGCATCTAACCATTTTAAAATCTCTTTCTTCACAATTTCTTTCATCATAGGATTTAATCTCCTTTGCAAATCAGCTCTTGGTTCATGTTGATCTTATAACAAGATTCCATACATACAAATTGAAGTACTCATTCCTTTAATATTAGTTAATGTCCAACCAAATGCTTTCTTATATATTTTTAAAGTTTCCAAGAACTATTTTTCTTGCGTATAAGTTAATTTTGAGGATACTATAATAGGTAATGTAGATAAATCTTCTAAGAATGCATACTTCATATGTGTAGGAAGCGTTTTTAGTTCTAGTTCAGGAGGTTTCTCAATAGATGGAATCAAATTCTTGTTATTTCATATAGGATCTAGCATTTCATATTTTTCCTAAACATAATCCAAATCCTCTTTACTCACTTCCATAGATTCATCTTGAATTT
Organism: Phalaenopsis hybrid cultivar; assembly: GCA_002079205.1. Taxonomy (NCBI): domain Eukaryota; kingdom Viridiplantae; phylum Streptophyta; class Magnoliopsida; order Asparagales; family Orchidaceae; genus Phalaenopsis; species Phalaenopsis hybrid cultivar. The sequence goes on along the minus strand of JXCR01137201.1, from coordinate 281,008 downwards.
TATCCTCATCTTGATATTCCATAAATTCCATTTTAAATTCACTTTTAAAAGTCTTCTCAAAATATTCATGGCTTAAATATTTGTTAATATCCATTCTGAAGCATTCAATCTCTTTCTCTTTTGTAGGTATATTGTTGATTTTGTAATATTAAATGTAACATCTTGATCACTTCTCTTAGTTAGTTCTCATTTATGCACATCTATCAAAGCTCTTCCAGTGACTAGGAATGGTCTTCCTAAAATGAAAGGAATTTTATTATCTTCCTCCATATCTAATACAATAAAGTCCACAGGAAAGATAAACTTATAAACTTTTACCAAAACATCTTCTATAACTCCTTTAGGATAGGTAATCGAATGATCAGCTAACTGAAGAGTTTCAGTTGTAGGTGAAATATCTCCTAAGCCCAACCTTCTGAATATTGATAATGACATAAGATTAACCTTGCCTTTTAAATCACATAAAGCTTTTTCATAAAATTGTTTGCCAATAGCACAAGGAATTGTAAAACTTCCAGGATCTTTTAGTTTTTCAAGAAGCTTTTTCTGAATTATAGCGCTACACTCTTCGCTGAGTGCAACAGTCTCATTATCTACAAACTTCCTTTTCTTAGTAATTATATCCTTTAAGAACTTTACATAGCTTGGTACTTGTTCCAAAGCTTCAACAAATAGAATGTTTATCGTTAATTTCCTCAAAATTTCCAAAAATTTTGAAAATTGATTATCTTTGTGTTTATGCTTCAATCTTTAAGGAAAAGGAGGTGGTGGTCATTCTACAGTGATTTTCATTAGTTTAATTGGACTTTCTGCTTCAAAATGAAAATCCTCACTAGATTTTTCATTTTCCCCTCATCATTTTCAACTTGAACTTCTTGTTGAACTCTATTTCCTAATTCTTTTCCAATTCTCAATTGAATAGCTTTAATTTGCTCTTTTTCTGATCTTTAGGGTTTACTTCAACATTACTAAGCAATGTTCCTGGAGGTTTATTGCTAAGTGTGGTAGCCATGCATCCCAATTGACTTTCAATGTTTCTGATTACAGCTCCTTAATTTTTTAATTGACTACCCATTTGCAATATTAATTCTTTCATTGATAGATTTTTCTCCTTACTCTGCAAATTATTAAATCCTTGGGGGTAATAAGGTTTAGAAGCTTGATTCTTTTGATTATTGGAGTTTCCCAATGGGTTCGCAGTATCGTTTCCCCATGACAGATTTGCAGCATTATAGTTATTGTTACTCCAACTAAAATTTGGATGATTTTTCCATCTAGGATTATAATAATTGGCCTAAGGGTTATTAGAATGATTTTTTATTGCATTTAAAGTCTCATAAGAAGATTAAGATTTTATCATTTGTCCCAATGAGTTTTCCACAAGCATAGATGTTGTCTGTGAATAATTCATTCCATATTGATCTATCTTCTTTGGTATAGCAGCTATTTGGGTTGCTAACATAGATATTCCATCAGAATCATGACTACTAGCTATCTTTTTAGATTTACCCTTTCATAGGGCCATTGAAAATTATTAGTAGTCATCTCTTCAATTAATGAATATGCTTCATCGAATGGTTTTGACAATAATGATCCACTAGCAGTGTCAATTATCAATTTAAGAGATCCAACCAATCCATTATAACAAGTTTGAATTATTAACCAATCTGGCAAAGCATGGTGTGGACACTTTCTAAGGAGATCTTTAAATCTTTCCCAGGCTCATAAATTGATTCCCCTTCAAACTGAAAAAAAATGCGATATCATTTCTAAGCTTAGCAGTTTTTAAAGGTGGGAAATATTTAGATAAGAATTTTTGTGATAAGTCTCCCCATGTTCTGATAGATCTTAGTGCTAACGAGTTTAACCACATCATAGCTTTTTCCCTTAGTGAAAAAGGAAAAAGTTTAAGTCTGACGGCATCATTTGACACTCCATCATATTTAAATGTAACACACAATTTTATAAAACTAGCAAGGTGTAAATTAGGATCTTCAGTTGGTGTTCCTCCAAACTAATTATTTGGTACCATTTGGATAATAGCAAGTTTAAGCTCAAATGAATTGGCAACTACAATAGGGTTTTGTATACTAAAATGAATTTCATCTGTTGTAGGATTAGCATAATCTCTTAAAGGTCTCTGATGATGTTCATTTTCATTTCCAACATTGTTTAAATTGCAAGCCATTTTGTTAAAATGATCTTTCTCTTTTTGTTGTGTTTGAATTTTTCTAACAGTTTTCTCGAGTTCAGAATCGTAAAGTACTAAAATTTTCAAATCTTACACTACGCATAAACAAACTAAAGCAGGTAATTAAAAACAAGTAAACACACTTAAATAAGAAAATGATTAAATAATACTATGAACACTCCTTTTTTTCTTAAATAAAATAAAATAAAGTACGAATATTTTTCATTTTTTTCCCGACAACAATGTTAAAAACTTGATGTAGATGGATTTAGTTTGAGAATTTTGCAAATGTTTTTCAACATTACAAAATTTTACATGGCAAATATATAATAAATATGCAATATAATCCCAACAAAAATACTTTTTATGAAAATAATTTATCTTTTAAAACTCTTTTTAAACCGCTAAATCCCCTTTAAAATCAACGTAACTATACATATCGCTCAAGTAATAAAGTGCACTAATGGAGTTTCAGATATCAATCCCACAGGGAAGTTGGAAAATTCTAAAAGTACATTATGAAAATTATTTTATAATCTAAACATACAAAAATAAAAGTAAAGTAAAATGCAAAGTTTGAAAATTAACTGCTAAAGTAAATGCTAATTAAAATGCAGATGTAAGACTACAGAAGTTAAACTAAACTAAATACTAAACTTTCAAAAGTAAAATTACGAAAATCAAACAAAGTTTTTGTTGTGACAGAAAGTTCAAATTTAAGAAAGCATCCTTCTTTATTACAATGAGTATATGTATTGTGAAGAAATTGAAATCATTTGAAATTATATATAAAAACTGTATTGTGCCAAATAGGAGCAATCTTATATTTTACCCTCTTCCGATTGCTAGAAAGAACATTGACTAATCCAGAGTTTGGTCCCTAATTCCACGGTTAGGCTAGGAGGATACCGGATGCCACTTTAGAGCTCCCACTACTCCCTCCTTTAGGGGCTAACAATCTCACATTAGTTTCCAATCAACTGGACCAAATTGGGTTAATTTGTTCCCTTAAAATTTCTAATTCTGCATCCAACAAAGTATATTTCCTTAATTATTTGCACCCAATCCCATGGATGACATACTCTCCCATGAAATCATATGTGATTCTCCCTATGTTTTAGAAATCATATCTCATTTAAGAACATATATCTCTCAACAAGTTTTAACAATTCAATTGGCCATATTGAAAAGTAAATAAAGACTACTCGAGGATACGACAAAACACGGATTTCATATATAAAAATAAGTTTACAAAATAAAAGAAATAAAAATACAACTTTTCTCACAATCCTTCCCAAGAAAATCCTTAGAATTTTTTTCCAAGTCTTTCTCTCTTTACAATCACTCCCAATTCTCTCTTAGAAGTGTAATGAAAAAGAAATCTCTCACCTTCCCTCTCCTTTTACCATCCTAGAAGAAAATATCCTCTTCTCTCTCTATCTTTAACTCACACTAACTTTCTCTCTCCCTCACGCAACACACTTGACATATGAGAAGTCTTCTTCTTTTATTTTGAGCTGCCTCCTTTGAAAAAGAATTCAAAATTCCCTCTAAAAGTCAACTCTTTTGAATTCAAAATATGTGTCATTTGATTCAAGAGACATATCTCTGCATAAAAGAACCTTCCAAAGTGTCTAGATGCATTGATATACTCCAAGAGTTGTGTAGAACAAGTGTCCTTCGGGCAAATTTTTTTCTCGAATGGCCTTAATTTGAAAAAGTTGTCACTGGCGCATCATGTGCCAGTTCTCTAAATTTTGGTACGTCATGCGCCGATGTGGCGTATCATGCGCCAGAATCCCAAAATTCATTATTTTGGCTCCAAATTTTGTCCTTTTTGTCATTTTTGCTCCAAATTCCTACAAATGATATATCTGCAACAAAAACACAAAAATATCCTTCTTTAAAGTGTAATTTCACCAAAATAAGCATAAATAAAGTTCTTAAAACAATATATTATTTTGGTGTATCATTAGTCGCTACAGATAGTAATGTCTGTTATATCTATTGAGATTGTCATTTCCAACCCGGTGATTAGTGCTTCATATTTTGCTTCGTTATTTGTGCACAAATCTGTCAAGTGATAGGAGAATGTCAACATATCCTGATCTGGCATGATGAAAATTAGACTGATTCCTACTTTTCCTGGTACAACTATATCTGATCCCTTGTCCTTTATGGCTGATGAAGCTCCATCGAAGTACATTTACCAAGTTATGGCACTAGACGGCTCTATTTGCAGTTTTTTTTCATCTAACAACTCATCGTTGAGAGGGGACCCAGCTGGAAGTGGGTGTGCTGCAAGAAAATCTGCTAAAATCTATCTCTTGATAATGCAACAAGGAACAAAAGTTATATATAATTGCAATAAAATCATCGACTACCTTGTTAAACGTCTAAAAAGTGTTGGCCGGGTCATCAAATATTGCAATGGATTAACTCTTGAAATAAGGGTAGTTTTATGAGAAAGCATGTAATGCCTGACTTTATGAGCGGTGAAAATCAAAGTTAGACAATACTTTTCAATAGGTGGATACTTTACCTTCATCGGTATTAGACGGCGACTCAAGTAGTAGAATGTGTTTTCCTTACCCTCATCATTGAGATGAGCTAACAGGGCTCCAAGAGAGTCAACCAAGGCCGCGATATAAAGAATCAACGTTTTCTCAGGATAGGGGTGCCAAAACAAGATGTGTCATTAAATATTGTTTAACGTCCTCAAAGGCCCGCTGGCATTTCTCTTCTCAAACAAATTTGGTGTAATTTTTAATTAATGTCGAGAAAGGCTGACACCTACCTGAGAGATTATAAATAAAGCGTCTCAGATATGCCAACTTTCCTTGAAAGGAACGTAGTTGTTTCAAGGTTTTAGGAGAAGGCATTTCTAAGATATTTTTAATCTTATCTAGGTCAATCTCGATTCCCCGATGAAGCACAACAAATCCTAAAAGTTTTCCGGATGTGAAACCGAAGGCACACTTTAAGGGATTCATCTTGACATTATATTATCGTAATAGTTCGAACATGATCGTCAAATAATATAAATGGTCTATTTTATGTTTACTTTTGATGAACCAATCATCCACGTAACATTCTACTTGGTTTTGAATGAGGTCATAAAAGATTTTCGTCATAGCTCATTGATATGTTGCTCGGGCGTTCTTCAAATGGCATTACTGTGTAGCAAAAAATTCCGATCGGTGTCTTAAATGATGTAAGTGCTGCATCCTCTGGAGCCATCTTGATTTGGTTATATCTTGATGATCCATCCATGAAGGAGAAAATCTCATGTGTGGATGCGATGTCCACCATTAAATCTGGTATCGGTAGAAAAAACTCATCTCTTGGACATGCTTTATTTAAATCTCTGAAGTGGACACAAACACGAATTTTTCCATTCTTCTTTTTAACTGATACAATGTTCACTAAACATGTGGGTTATTAATCTTATTTTACAAAGTTAGCGTCTATTAACTTCTTTACCTCAGCAATGACTTGTTGCTCTATCTTAAGGCGCATCCTTCAGGGAGCTTGTTTCACTTAGGTCATAACTTTGTCCACCCTGAGTTTATGAACTACAGCTTCTGCTAACAACCCTAACATTTTATCACAACTCTAGGCAAAATAATCTTTAAATTCTGACAATAACTTTATCAATTTTGTGGATTCTTCTTTGTTGAGTAGAGAACTTATAAAGGTGGGTCGGGGCTTCTCCTTAGACCCAAGGTTGGTTTCTTTCAATTCATCCACTATTGATTTAATTTCTTATTCAAATTTGGGCAAAGCGTCATCTATCAACTAGTCTTTGGGGTCATCTTCTATATCGAGGCAATTCTCCCTCAATCCAGTAGTAACAACCATGCAAAATTCTGAGTCATTGATTGTTCCCACAGTACCAAATCTGAGACATTCTTCTGAATTAGAGTTTGACTTTTAACGTTCCACAATTTCTCAAAAAACTGTAGCTTATCCTTTGGCATTTTCTTTGGTACATATCCCTGCTAAATTAACTTTTGTACACAAGGAGAAAAGTAGCCAAAAGGTAATTTCATTAATTCATTAGAATCCTCTTCCAAATTTACATAATTTTCAGAATTAGTAGAAGGGGAAATATGGTAAAATTTGATCGGATTTGAACCAACACTACAGACTTCCTTGACCTCTAAACTCTCAACCTTTTGACGGTCGATTGGAGTAAGGGTCATGGCATTGACATAGTGGTTGATCCAATAGTACATCGACTTGTATTCACTTTTTTTCACATCTTCCAAGGAAATCTTGTACTGAGGTTTCTTCTATTTTATCATCATCATTTCTTCCTCAAAGCTTTCTTCATCAGAAATTTATTCCATGTTGATGTTGACGGTTGGCCTAGTCGGTTCAAAAGTTGTGTTGGTTTTTCCTCGTCCACGTCCCCGGCCTCGATCTCGGGTGTATGGGCTAAAAAAACCTCTACCAGCTCATTATGAAGGAATGGTAGTAGTTCATTGAAGCAAAGTTGAATGGCTCCTTTGTGATTCTTCTGAATCTTCTACTTTATTTTCCACAATTTCACGTGAAAAGACAGCTCTCTTTGGAGGTGTGTAGTAGGTAGCATCTTCATGAGTGCCCAGTTCATGAACTGAAAAATGGTTGTAAATCCCCTTTGATACAATGTTCTTGCCCTTCTTTAAAATACTTAATGCAGTGGTGTAGAGATGACGGAACCATGTTATGCTCGTGAATCCATGATCATCCAAGTAAAGCATTGAAAGAGGTCTTTGCGTTGATCATATGGAATTTTGCAGTAGTCACTAGCTCTCCAACTTTCATTAACAGTGTAATTGATCAAAGGGCTCTTTCTCCTTTTTGATTAAATCATCTTAACATCATTTTATCGGTTGTAAGCTCTTGAGCCTCAATGTCAAAATATGACAATGTTTGTATGCTCATCAAGTTAAGTGACGCTCCCGGATCTACCAAAACTCTGGACAATACAAATTTGTTGATATTCACAGAGATGTAGAGCGGTCGGTTATGGTAGTTGGTGCCGAGAAACAAGTCTTCATCTGAAAGTTCATCCCAGGCTATCCTTTTAACGAGCAGACTTCATCTGAGGATATGCTGGCCAACTAGGGTAAGCAAATCTCCGAGTCAAGCAAGGCTGTAACCAGAGGCTCTCTCATCTCCACTGACAGGATCAAAGCATCGTAGATGCTTAATTTGGCCGGAAACCTCCTAAGATGAGCTAGCATGTTACAATCTACTTTATATAATTTTCCAATTTTTACTTGATTATGTGTCTCCTCCACTGGCGGAGGTGGAGGTAGCTCTTCCGAGTGACTATTTGTTTTCCTTTATCCACTGGAGCTATTCTTAGAGGTAATACCTTCCCACTTCTTAGATTTATTTTTGTGATTTCTTCTTCTTCTAGAGATGTTGTAGCCAAAAATTTCAATGTCTTTTCTTCATCAGAAAGATCCAAATTGTTGGCGAGCGGTGTGCCATGGTACTCGAGGACTGGTTCCTGAATCCCTCCCTACCGTAACCAGTATTGTCGATATCTTCTTTATTGTTGTTAACGGGTTCATCGGACTAAAGTACAATTTGAGGATCAGTTTGGGAATCGAGATCGAAGTTAGATTGAACAAAATTAGTTATGTTATCACTAGATATAGTTAAAACGTAGCCGAAATAATAATCATTATATTCATAATACCCATGTGTAGAGAAAAAATAATCATACATGGTCGGGGTTCGAGGATTTTCTTCCCTGAATCCGAGACAACCAATCTAACAGAGGCAGCCCCTATCCTACCCTCTGCACTATCGAACTTCATGACGTCATTCTTCTCCTTCTCTTGTTGTAGTGATTTTTCTAATGAAATCTCTAACTTAGGTTGGGTAGGCTGCAGACACTGGATGGCTGCCAGCGCTGAAGCGGTTTGAATTTGATCTAGTATCTTCTTGGATGACTTGCTCCAAACTGTGCTCCATCCATCCTTCTTAAAATACAGATCTATCAGAGTGATTGGCTTGGATGAAATCATATATACATAACCTTTTTCATCTTCTTTTAAATATTCTTTTGGGATTATTATATTTCTTTCTTTAAAATTCCTCTCGAGCCAATCCTTGAAAATGAAAAAGCCATCTATTGTATGTCCCAACATCTGGTGATAGGTGCAAAAATTGGAGCTTCTTCTGGCTTCTTTGTTTTTGCAATTTGGACTCGGGCTTTGTCATTATTTATGTGAACATCTTTGGTATAGCCTCATCTTTGAAAAAATATACTCTTTTCTTTTTCTCTAAAAGAATCATATCCCATCTACTCTCTGCTTCATGCGGTCCTTCCTGGTGCGACTGTTGGCTAGACTGGCCATACTGCTGGGTTTGCTATTGAGCATGTTATGATGAAGGCTGAGAACTCTGATGATAATGTTCTGAATGAATCTTTATCAGTTGTTTCCTTTATTAGTTGTTTCCACTGTTTCGAACTTCTTCTCTAATATTCTGGTTGTCCTGGACTTTTCTAACTCCTCTTGGGAATTCATATGTTTAATTTCTTCTAGATTGTTGGCTTTGCTTAGTAGCTTCTCGAAGGATTTGATGGTGAGTCTCTTAAGCAAGAAAGCTACTCGACCATGGATTCTTTTGAGTAGAATCTCAATTGCATGATGTTCTTGTAGCGAAGGCTCATATTTCATGCTTAGGTTCCTCCAACTCAAGATATAGTCCACCAGGGTCTCGTTGGGCTTTTGCCTTTCCACCATGAGATCTCCAATAGAAATATGATAATGTGCTTCAGCAAATCTCTTCACAAACAATTATTCTAACTTGACAAATGTCTTCACTGATCTGTTGGGTAGCTTGGCATACCAATCAAATGCTATCTCTGATAGGCTACTGGCAAACTTTTAGAAGAGTAAGGCTTCATTACCTTTGGTGTTGCCACAATTGGCTCAGAAATGTGCTACATGTTGTTTGGGATTTTCGGTCTCCTCGAATGTCTTAAATTTTTGTAACACAAAACTCTTAGGGAATGATATCAAAATCCACCGAGTAAGGTCTACCCTTTGAAATCAATGCACCACCCTTTGATTGGGCTAAGGCCTCCTGAACTTGTTGTTCGACCAATTGTTTAATATCTTTTTTTGTATTACACTTGATGGGGAATCTTTCTTTTATCGATCATCTCTATTGTCAAAGGAAACTTCTCTCCTTACATCGGTGATGTGAACTATCTCTGAGTGGTTGACTTCTAGAGAAGTTAACTACTGCAATTGAGATTATCCATGAACTGTAGCCATGACAGCCTTGGTGGTGGTCATCTCTTCCATTCTCTTTTCAATTTGACTGATTTGCTCATCTCTTAATAGAACAACTCTGGCAAATCATCCACGACATTCCTTTCAATAAGAGGTTGGGCATCCTGTGTAGCTATAATAGCTCTAGTCTCGATGACATGAATATCCATAAAGTCTTCATCGATATAATTATTAAAATCAAAATCTTCATCGTCATCAATGACAACTTCATGCTCTTTGGCTATCTCAAAAATACCAGCCCTGACCTTTTCAACTTTCTCTTTAATTATCTCTTATTGAACCATTTTTAGATCTAGAGCACTTTCATGAGTATCCTCTACTTATTCATCAAACTCAGTAGCAATGGCTGCAACGATGTCTGATACTTCAGATCTTTGCTTCATTCCACATTCTTGCCCTGCGGACTCATTGAGCTGTATTGGTACGACGACCTTGGGTACCCATACCTTCTTCTTCGACGGTGATGTCTTGAGACCGGATGTCTCAACAGAGGCATTAACGCATCGGAGAGAGGCATGCTTCCCACAGTGCAGACCAAGTACAGTATCAGGTAATTTCTTTATTTTTATCCTTCCTCAGGGCACTCTTACGACCAACAACTGGTGGTATCCATGGACCCAGATGTAACTTGACCAATCGACGTCCTGTAAAACTTGGAGCAACAGTGGCGACAAAATCAGTGGTTACAACGGTAGTATCAACTCGACCTCTTAGGCAAAATCTGACGGGAATATGAGCTGGCATAACTTCAGTTGATTTTTGAGACTGTCGGGCAGCTTTGACATCTTTCAAAATCTCTTTCTTCATTCGAGGGTACACCGCGCATCCCAAGCAGTTCGACAACTGAACATTCTTCTTTAAAGGCCAACCTCTGGAACACTGTACAGACTTTGATGTTAGAAGTGGGCTTCTCCTTCTCCTCATCACGATCATGAAACATCAGTAAGGTGGCAGAATTCTTTCAAATATTTTCATACCCATTAGTGTCCATTAATTGGTGAAACCTACTCCCTAGTAGAAGCGAAGAGGCCTCAAGTAATCTAAGTTCCTCCTAGTGAGGAATCTCATTAACATATACTTTTTCAGGAATCTGGGCCTTAGCAGCCTTTCGAATCCTTCGACTGCAATTTCTTCTTTGAGATAGGATAGTAATCATAACCTTTCCTTTGGCATAAAAGGGAACAACAGACTTAACGGGTACAAAGGTAGCAGTGGTTTTCACCTTCTTGTAGGAAGGAAAATCTTGAGGACAGTTCAGGTTGAATCTGTAGACGATTCTTGTACTTTAGGAGAGGCAACTTTCATTATGACAATTGGGGCTTCTCCAAGCATGACTTTGAGTTCATCAAACCAGACTCTAAACTTGATGGTGGGAGCAACATTATGAGCATCGCTGCTAGTTGGCAAGTTGCAAGAGAAAGTGAGTGTCGGGAGCAGCATTGCAACAGCTTCAAAAAGAAAGCTCAGGACTTAGTTATTAGTTAATACCTTATAATTCTAGTGCGAACACTAAAAATTAATAGAGTTCATTCCGTAGACTACGCAAGTCTTTATTTAATTCTTTAGTTTATGAAGACTTTAAAATTTTGTAAAGTAAATTAAAAATATAGGAATTTAATTAATTAAAAGGTTAAAGTTAACCAAGCACACAACAATTTGATTTAATTTGCAAAGTAACAAACCAAATCCGGAAAGACACAGAGAGAAAAGAGTAAAGTTTACGACCCAGTCCGGGACCAACTTCACAACGCACAATGCCCAGGTGGAACTAATCCACCAACACACCTATTGGGGGTCTGACCCCACATAAAAGACAAAAGTACTAGTGAACCCCTAAACCTCTCTATTCAAAGGTGATTGAACAAACGGTCCTGAAGTACAAAAAAGTTGACTGTACTTACCTAATAAAGAAATGGGTGAATCATGTCAACGGAAAAAGGGTAACCTGGTCCATAAGGGAGATGGACACATTACTGATGTGCGAAGACAAGATTCCCTGATTTAAATGGAGAGAGAAACTAATCTCCAGCAGAATCGCCAGAAGTTGTTGATCGCTAAATTAGAAATTGTCAGTCGCCGTAATAAATAACCCAACACCCAGTTTAATTTAATTTATGTATATGTAATTTGGAAAAAGTAGTATTTTAAATTTTGAAAATAAAAGACCCAATCGATCTCATATCCTTAGTAGTTTAAATAAATAAGCCTAATATCGCAAGCAATCCATCTATCCTGAAGGGTAGACACACAACTAACTGGTAAGGATTGATTAAATAAACTAAATAATTTAAGACGTCCATTTAAATCTACAAAAAAACTATTTTTTTTATGTTGACCGATAAGTTCCCCTATTTAATACAAAAAATTAAATAGGGTTTATATTAAGCCGGGTTCTTAAAATTTTTCTATATGGGCAAGCCTCTATAGTTAATTATATCTTAGAAAACTAAAGTCACCTAAGAAAACTCTCAATAAAAATCAAGGGATATTGTCTTTAATAATTTCAAAGGATAGGACTTTTTAAGAGATCGGACAAAGAGGTGTGAAATGGGAATGACTCAAATTTAGAACATTTTATTTTGGAATCCAAAGGAAGTAGAACTAGGGGATGTCACGGATCTTGACGAGAACCTCGATGACTTCCCAAGCTATCCTATGGTTCAACTTCAATTTCAAGAAGAATCATTTAAATGTTTCATCTTGCAAATTTTATTAGTTGGGGCTTACATTTATGCGAAATAGTCACAGGAATAGCCTGAAAGATGTAAGGATTTAGGTTGTGATGAACGATGACCTCAGAATCCTAAGGCGAGCTAGGGCTTAAATTTTATATCATGTCTATATAAAGGCCTGAAGAAAAAGTTGAGGATTTATGTCACACTAGGCAAACAACCTCAAAATCATATGGTTTGTTGTTTAGTTCTAAGGAAAGATGTGTTGTTATAGATCTTCATGCTATTGCAAATTGTTGTTGTAGAAGGCTACCCACAAAGTTAGCTCCAGTATCCTCAGTGAAGTAGCAGTCCTAAAGTATAAGATTTAAAGGTTTAAATGAAAGTTCAAGTTCAATCATTATGGAGGGGTTAAAGTTGATTAGAGATACACCCGCTAGGATTAGACGGTTACCTTGTTTTGGTATCACTATTTTCTTTTCAATTTACTTAGCTTAAATTAGTTTTGAATCCCATTTAAACTTGAGAGATCTCATTAGTAACTGTGGGTTACCTCCTTCAATGGACTCCCGTAAATTCAAAAGGATGTTTTATGTTTAGTGACATTTCAAAGGATTTATGGTTACCTTTGAAACAATTTATTTTAGGTATTTGAAAATGTTGATTAATTTTTAAAAAGTTGTTTTGATTTTGCAAGTAAAGTAAGGTGCACACCCAAGCAGTTATAATATTTTGCAACAAAAGTAGATTGCAGAAAGTAAACTAAAAGAATTTAAATAACATTCTAAAAGTGTACTTGTCATCTTCTCCGCCATCCTGCTGAAACATTAGAACATACAATAGGCATATAATTTTACAGAATTTAAATAAATTGCAAGAGTAGATGAAGGTGTATCTAAAAGACTCTAAACTATGACTTATTGAGTCCCGAAAGATCTTAGTGAGTGATTTTAGGACAAAATATAGCAAGTTCAATTTGTCCTTCAAAATATCGAGGAGATTCTAAAGTGTTCGGGTGATGAACCTGAACTACTTTAAAGATCTTTTGAAACATTCGAGTTCACTTCAAACTTATCATATAGTTCCTTTAATCATCGAAGGTCAAGTTAAAAAGGTTATCCCACTACTCGGTGAACTTTGACATTTTAATCGTCTTAAGAGTAGAGTATTCAGTTAATCAGTTGATATTTCATTTAAGAGTTATGTATGTGAATTTCCCTAAGGCAAGTTTAAGCCATTAAAGATTTTGTACCCACTACTAAAGTTGGGCTTCTAGTGTTTAGAGGTGTTTATCATTGATCATTTTACTTTTTTTCTAAATCTTATCAAGCAAGTTTAAATATCAAGCCTAGATCACTACCAAATCTCAATGGTAGAAAATGGCAATTGTTGAAATTTTAGTTTAGATGGTATGTATTCTTATTGAAAGATTATATCATCATCAATCGTTGGCTTAAATAAGTGAACTATCATCCTCCTAGCCTAAGCTCATCACTTCAAAATTATTTGAATTTGATTAACTTTCAAATCATGATAATTCAAAAAATTTTAATTTTACTCTTATCATGGAAAGGTGGCAAATTGATTTATACCTTTTACCTATCATATTTTAATCATCCAAGAGTATTCATTAAGATCAAAATTACCCATTTTTCCTTTGATTAATCCTAAATTTTGATTAAGGCACCAAAGTCTAAAATGAACATTTTACCCTTGGGACTCTCCACCTCATAACGCATTAAGCATAATCCAAATGACTTTGAAAATTTTAGAGTACTTTGCCCATGGGGCAATTAAAACATCATAAGTGAAAATGTGGTTTTCAAATTTTTATTTAATATAAATAATTATCTTAACTTAGAAAATAGGATTTTCAACATTAATTTATTTAACCAATCAAAATATTTCTTTTTTGTTCATGGGAAAAATATTAGAGGTTCACTTAGGTTAGAGAAATACTTAGGTTCAGGTGCAATGGGAGGCTAAGGTGGAGGGTTGAAGAGTGCCAAAGACCAATTAGGGTTGGATAGATTGGATGGGTGCATTGCATTTTGATTTGAGGAGGGTGGCTCTCATTTTTTGGGTTTTCTAACCACTAAGCTGGCCAGCCAGGGCAGAGAAGATGGTCAGGCAGCTAGGTGAGCCAGTGGGAGGGTTAATGTTGGTGAACCACTAATGGTTAGTGATGATGGACAATATATTTAAGTTTAGGTCAAAAATGGGGTGAAATCCCCTAAATCAAGGGAACATTGGTCCATAGCTCATGTGGGTTGGGCTAGGTGGCTCTAACCAAGTCACTAGACTCTAAATGGTGGTTGTAGTAGCTTTGGTTTGATCAATTTAGCTTGGTTTGGTTAACTTTGGTACATCAATTTTGGGCATTTTGGCTTGGAGTTGGGTTTACATTAGACTAGCAATGAAATTGAGCTTAATTGATTAATCAAAATGTTGTATATGATTGTCACAAGGAGTTTAGAAAAGATTTATAGTGATTTTGAATTGAGTTGGAAGTTAAATTTGAAGGATTTCGGCTCATTGAATTGAGTTGGTGTATATGATTGTTAAATTTGATATGTTGAAATGTTTTGAAGAGTTTATGATGCAAAATTGGGGCAATTGGATAGATTTGGGGGTTCAATTGAGTGAGATTTTGATTTTGAGTCAAATTAGGGCTTTTTTATTTGGGTTGAAATTAGATTCAAATGTTGGTCAATTGGAATTGTATTTAGTTTTAATTAAGCTTAAACATGATGAATTTGAGTTTGGAATTGAAATTGGGTAAAATTGGGATCAAATTGGTGGACATTCGGGGTGAATTGAAGTAATTGGGCCTTTTAAAGGCAAATTGGGGCTTTTGGTCAAAATTGGGCAATTTGGCAAATTGAGCTCAACAGAGTGGTTCAAATTGGTTTTGGGGGCATTTGAAATGATTTTGAAGGTTTTGGGGAAATTTGGGTCACCAAGGGTATTTTGGTATTTTTGGCCAAATAGGGGTATTTTGGAAATTTTGGAATGTTTTGGCCAATTTGGGTAGTTTCAAATGGTTTGAAATGATTTTTAAAAAAAATTGGGTATTTTGGATAATTTTAGGAATTTTGGCCAATTTTGGGGTTTCAAGGGTAATTTGGTAATTTGGATAGATTTTGGGGCAAATGGCTAAGTTGGGTATTTTAGTAAAATTGGAGTGTCAATCACCCTACTTGATCCATGGACCAATAGAACTCCTTTCATTTGGTCCTTCATCTATTGGTCTTAGCCTAGGGCTAAGGGGTCTAGAGAACCATCTACATGAGTCTCTCAAAGGGTTAAGAGATCAAAATTAAATAGGTTTGGTTTTTAGAGTAGTGACTAGCAGTGTTATGTGCAAGTGGGTGTGTGAGACCAACCAAGACCACACCAGCAGAGGGTTAGCCCTAAGGCCAAGTAGTTATATGGGGACTCTCCTTGAGCTCCCCCATATTGAGCCCACCTACTAAGTGCTAGAGGTTAGGACCAATATGTAGAATTTCAAGTTGAGCAAAGAAGAGTTTAGAATTTCTAATTGTGAGGGTTCCTTTTCTAGTCCTATAAAAATAGTCAAAAGGAAAGTCATATGGCAAGACCCTAGGCTACTAAAGAGGAAAGAGTATACCTCAACCAAAAGTTAGGTCAACATTCCTAAAATGATAGGAATTTCTCTATCTTCCTCCACATCTAATAAAATAAAATCCACAGGAAAGATAAATTTATCAACTTTTACCAAAATATCTTCTATAACTCCTTTAGGATAGGTAATCGAATGATCAGCTAACTGTAAAGTTACAGTTATAGGTGAAATATCTTCTAAACCCAACCTTCTGAAAATTGA
Source organism: Phalaenopsis hybrid cultivar (assembly GCA_002079205.1). Taxonomy (NCBI): domain Eukaryota; kingdom Viridiplantae; phylum Streptophyta; class Magnoliopsida; order Asparagales; family Orchidaceae; genus Phalaenopsis; species Phalaenopsis hybrid cultivar. Next base: position 264,991 of record JXCR01137201.1, on the reverse strand, counting down.
TAAATGCATAAGATTAATTCTTGCTCCTAAATCACATAAAGCTTTTCAAAAAAACTCTTTGGCCAATGGAACTTGGAATAGTAAAACTACAAGGATATTTAAATTTTTCAGGAAGCTTTTTCTGAATTATAGTGCTACACTCCTCACTGAGAACAACAGTCTTATTATCTACACACCTCCTTTTCTTATTAAGCATATCCTTCATGAACTTCACGTAACTAGGCATTTGTTCCAAGGCTTCAACAAATGAAATGTTTACCAGTAATTTCCTCAATATTTCCAAAAATTTTGAAAATTGGTTATCTCTATTTTTCTTCTTTAGTCTTTGAGGAAATGGAGGTGGTGGTCTTTCTACAGTGATTTTCATTAGTTTAATAGGACATTGAGACTCAAAATGAAAATCTTCAACAGATTTTTCATTTTTCACCCCATCTTTTTCAACTTCAACTTCCACTTCCTTTTGAAATCTAGTTTCCAATTCTATTCAACTTCTCAGTTGAATAGCATTAATCTTCTCTTTGTTTTGATCTTTAGGATTTACTTCAACATTCTAGGCAACATTCCTTGAGGTCTATTGCTAAGTGCAAAAGCAATACATCTCAATATATTTTCCATGTTTCTAATTGTATCTCCTTGACTTTGTAATTGTCTTCCAATTTTCAACATTAATTCTTCCATTGAAAACTTTTTCTCCTTACTCTGCAAATTATTAAAACCTAGAGGGTAATTGATACACCTAAAATATATAGTATTTTTAGACACATTTTTATATCTATTTTTAAGATATTGCTTTCTTGCAGATACAGGTAAAAAGGGTGAAAATTGCTTAAAGGAGTGAAAAAGGATCAAATTTAGAGCAAAAAGCTGAAAAATGTGCAAAAGAGTTTTGGCGCGTAAGTGCCAGATCCGGTACTTAAGCGTCGGTTAAACAGAGAAGGTCATGCCTAAGAGCCAAAGGCCTTGCGCTTAAGCGTCAGTGGTAGTTATTGGACGAGTAAATTTGGTTTCTGTAAATTTTGAAGAGGTTTTTTGAGGCACCCATTGGCTTAATAGGTGGTTATAACCACCATGGATGAAAATTATCACAAAATGATGCATCTCTTGGGAAAATACATTGACTCTAGACATATTTTGAAGAGAAACCAAAGCAACTTTTGGAAAATTATAAAAGAAAGAAGAGAGGACTTAGAAAAAAGTCCTGAAGGTATTGGAAAGTTTTAAAAGTTCTCATTTGGGGATTTAGTTTGGAGAGATTTTCAGGCACCACTTTTACTGTTATTTTATCCTTTTTGTTATTTTATTTTGAGTTATTGTAAGGAGAAGAGAATCAAAGGAACTTCAAGAGTTTGGTGGAGGACTTGAGATAGGATTTTATCTTTCTATTTTGAGACTACTTTTAGTTTTAATTGAGACTTGTTTTTGGTTTGATAATGATTTCATCATTTAAAATAAAGTGTGATTTTGTTTTCTCCTTAGATTCTGAGTAGTTTTCTTTATCTTTCTTCATAAAATGATAAGTAATTATGTTTTGGATGGAAGTTGCGGAAAGTATTGATCGTCAATCATGAAAGAAGTTGTGATGATTTAAATCCATGCACTTCATTTACTTCTTGATTTGGCCAATCTTGATGTTAAAATTTGTTGTGAGAACATGTAAGAACCGGGCTGGTATTGTCTTAGTCAACAATTGGAAAGAATCACATGAGGTTGTACAAATGAGAATGTAGTTCATATGATTGAGTGCAAATAAATAGGAAAATATTCTTTGAAGGGTGTAGAGTTAGAGGACTTTAAAGTGACAGGTTAAATTCCCCAACTTGGTTTATTGTTTTAGGTTTTGATACGAGATGTTAGCCCCTAGGTGGAGGGAATCAAGGGAACTCTAGAGTGAGAGCTAGTATTTTCCCTGCCTAGCCACTCTTCAGAATTATTCAAACTTTAAATTATCCAATGTTTTTTATAGCATCTCTAGAAAAAGTAAAGAATATTATTGCTCCTATTTGGCACAACACAATTTGCATACTTCCACAACATAATTCCTATACTTATTACTGATTCATAACAAGAAGAAAGAAAATTTCATATTTAGTGCTTTTCTTCTATAAAAACTCTAGTTATCTTTTTAAATTGTTATTGTTCTATCAAAATATTGAAAATACCAAAAATATTTAAATTTTCATTACTACAAAATAATCTTTAGTTTAGATAATTATCTTTTTATTAAAAATAGAAAGTTTGTTGTTCAACAGTGCATATTGTGTATTCTCCCTGTCGGTTCGGTATTCAAGTCGTAATAAAAAAGTCCTACATTACTGGATAACAATACGTATACTTGTGTAGTATCCCAATATATAAATTAAAATTTAAATTCATATTTTTTCTTCAGGATCAATTTTTTGGTTTTGTTACAAAGTAAGGAAATATAAGTAAAAATATAATCTGAATTATTGTTGTACTGTGCATATTAGCAGTATCCAGGGATCAAGTTTTTGGCGCCGTTGCTGAGGAGAAATTGATTTTAAAAGTAAATTTCTATTTTTAGAANCCAATTTTTTAGAATTGTGTGCTACATTTAAATACGATGGTGTATCAGATGATGTCATAAGACTTAGGTTATTTCCTTTCTCACTGAGGGATAAAGCTAAGATGTGGTTGAATTTGTTAGCAGCTGGATCTATCAGAACTTAGGGTGATTTAGCACGAAAATTCCTTGCTAAATATTTTCTACCATCAAAAATTGCAAAGCTTAGAAATGATATTACATCTTTTAATCAGTTTGAAGGGGAATCTATTTATGAAGCATGGGAAAGATTTAAAGAGCTCTTAAGAAAGTGTCTACACCATGATATACAAAATTGGTAATAATTCAAACTTTTTATAATGGGTTAGTTGGATCTCTTAGATCAATTATTGATGTCGTTGCTGGTGGTTCATTGATGTCAAAATCATTTCATGAAGCTTATGCTTTAATTGAAGAAATGGCTACCAATAATTTTCAATGGCCTTTTGAGAGGGTACATCCTAAGAAAGTAGCCAATATTAATGAAACTAATGCATTTGCTTGTTAGCAAATCAAGTTGCTGCAATTTCAAGGAAGTTGACCAATTTGGAATGAATTTTTCTCAATAGCAAATCAAGTTGCTGCAATTTCAAGGAAGTTAGACCAATTTGGAATGAATTTTTCTCAATCAATTTTCCAAGTTGCTGCAATTTCAAGGAAGTTAGACCAATTTGGAATGAATTTTTCTCAACCAATTT
>JXCR01137201.1:245178-261266 GCA_002079205.1 Phalaenopsis hybrid cultivar | reverse complement strand
TCCAAAAGATTCTGAGAGACCTATTTCTCCATTAAAAATTGATTTGGAAAAACCACCACCTTCATTTCCTCAGAGACTTTGTCAACAGAAGTTGGATAAACAATTTTCAAAATTTTTGGAAATACTTAAGAAGCTTACAATTAATATTCCATTTGCTGAAGCCTTAGAACAAATGTCGAGCTATGTAAAGTTTATGAAGGACATTCTCAACAGGAAAAGGAAGTTTGAAGATAATGAGACTGTTGCACTTAGTGAGGAGTGCAGTGCGATAATTCAGAAGAAGCTTCTTGAAAAGCTTAAAGATCCTGGTAGCTTTATAATTCTATGTGTAATAGGAGACAGATTTTATGGGAAATCATTATGTGATTTAGGTGCAAGCATTAACCTTATGCCATTATCAATATTTAAGATATTGGGATTAGGAGAAATAACCATTACTACTGTAAGTCTGCAGTTAGCAGATCGTTCGATAACATACCCTAAAGAAGTTATAGAAGTGTCCTAGTGAAAGTGGATCAATTTATCTTTCCTGTTGATTTCATTGTGCTAGATATGGAGGAAGATATAGAGATACCTATCATTTTGTGAAGACCTTTTCTAGCCATAGGATGAGAAATGATAGATGTGTAGAAAGGGGAATTAACAATGCACGTCAATGATCAAACTGTTACTTTTAACAATTTAAATCTAATGAAATACCCTGCAAAAGGTAAAGATAATGAATGTTATAGGATGCATGTTATAAGATATCTAAGTGAATGCCATTTTAGAACTACTTATGAAGAAAAAGATTTGGAACACGAGCAAGAAGAGGAATTAAATCAATGTGAAGATCTTTTTAAGGAAAATTCAAATTATGTTTGAGAAAGTTTTGAAGTTTTGGACACGATAGACAAAGATAAATCATTTTGTTCATCTATTGAAAAACCTCTAGAACTAGAGTTTAAGTTACTTCCTGATCATTTAAAATATGTCATTTTAGGAGATTCCTCAACTTTACCAGTCATAATTTCCTCAAAATTAATGATGGAAGAAGAAGAAAGGTTGATGAAAATTCTGAAAAAGAAAGCCTTTGGATGGATAATTGCTGATATTAAAGGAATCAGTCCTTCAATTTGTATGCATAAAATTCATATGGAAGAGAACTGTAAACCCATGGATGATCCGCAAAGGAGATTGAATCTTGTTATAAAAGAAGTTATAAAGAAAGAAATTTTAAAGTGGTTAGATGATGGAATTATCTACCCTATTTTAGATGGTGCATGGGTTAGTCCAATTCATTGCGTTCCTAAGAAAGGAGGAGTAACTGAAACTATAAATGAACATAATGAGTTCCTAAGAAAGGAGGAGTACCTGTAACTGTGAATGAGCATAATGAGTTAATACCTACTAGACACAGTTCAGGGTGGTGAATATGCATTGATTATAGAAAATTAAATCTTGCCACAAGGAAAGATCATTTTCCACTACCCTTTATAGAGAATATGCATTGATTATAGAAAATTAAATCTTGCCACTAGGAAAGATCATTTTCCATTACCCATTCTAGATCAAATGCTGGATTTTGATTATAGAAAATTAAATCTTGCCACTAGGAAAGATCATTTTCCACTACCCTTTCTAGATTTTATAGAAAATTAAATCTTGCCACTAGGAAAGATCATTTTCCATTACCCTTTCTAGATCAAAAATCATTTTCCATTACCCTTTCTAGATCAAATGTTGGATAGACTAGCTGAGCATAAATACTTTAATTTTTTGGATGGATATTCAGGTTATCACCAAATTCAAATATCTCCTGAAGATCAAGAGAAAACAATGTTTACCAGTCCTTATGGTACTTTTGCTTTTAGAAGAATGTCCTTTGGTTTATGTAATGCCCCTACTACATTTCAAAGATGTACGATGGAAATTTTTTATGATTTAATTGAAAAAGGGATTGAAGTATTCATGGATGACTTTTTAGTGTTTGGAACTTCATTTGACTCATGTTTAGAACATTTATCCAAAGTTCTTAAGCGCTATGAAGAAACAAATTTATTCCTTAACTGAGAAAAATGCCAATTTATGGTAGCAGGAGGAATTGTATTAGGACATCGAATATCAGAAAATGGTATGAAAGTAGATCCTGCTAAAATTCAAGTGATAGCTAATTTACCTTATCCAACAAATATAAGGGAAATTAGGAGTTTTTTAGGACATGTTGGATTCTATAGACGATATATTTAAGACTTTTCAAAGATTGCTAAGCCTTTATGCCATTTACTGGATAAAGATGCAATTTTTAATTTTGATGAGGAATGCCTAAAAGCTTTTAAGTTATTAAGAGAAAACTAATCACAGCACCAATTATAGTTTCACCAAACTAGGAAAAACATTTTGAATCAATGTGTGATGCTAGTCATTATGCTATTGGAGTTGTTTTAGGACAAAGTTATGATAAAATTTTCAAATTTATTTACTATGCTAGTAAAACTCTTAATGAAACACAAATTAATTATACAACAACTGAAAAAAAGTTATTAGCAATAGTATATGCTTTTGATAAATTTAGATCATATTTAATTAGAACTCATTGTATAGTGCATACAGATCATTTTGCTATTAAGTATTTAATGAAAAAGAATGATGTTAAACCTAGACTTATAAGATGGATTCTTCTTTTGCAAGAATTTGATTTTGTAATAGTATTTTTGATTTTTTTTTGTTGCACGTATGTTGAATTATGGTCATTGGAGCAAAAAGATGCAAAAATGTGCGAATTTGGAGCAAAAATGACCAAAATAGGAAGATTTGATCTTGGGCGCCGACGGCACCATCGACACCGCCGACGACGGGTTTTTCCCGAGAGTCCAGAATTAAATACTCTAGAAGGCCGCCGACGGCGCCATCGAGGCTGCCGATGGCAAGAATGACGGTTATCTCAATAGATGCATTGCATGTGGGCAATTTTTGAAGGGACGCTTAGCCAACTCTTGAAAACTCTTCTACAACTTTAAGAGAAACATTTTGGAGGCTGAAAATGGGGAGTTCAGAGTGTCTAGAGAGTGTCGAGAGGTCTACGGGTGTCCAGGGGAGTGTGATTTAGCATTAGGTATTGTGAGGAATTCTTCGAGAGATTGCAAGAGTGGAAGGAAAGTGAGAGATTTCTTCCTCCTTGCCACTGCGAAGGAGAATTCTGTGTTTTATAAAGAAAGAAAGAGATTCAGAGGAACTTCAAGGAGTTACTTGGGGAGGAATTCAAGATAAGTTTTATTTACTTATTGTAGTTTGTATCACTTTACTTTTATATATGAAATCCAAGTTTTGTCGTATCTTTACTTATTGTAGTTTGTATGACTTTGCTTTTATATATGAAATCTAAGTTTTGTCGTATCTTCTCCATGAGTTCTGAGTAGTTCTCTGTTTTCTCCTTGTCTTGAGATTTTGTGAAAAGGTGATTTGAATTGGTTGTGCCATGAGAATGTTAAAGAAGTTGTGATGATCTTTTCACTTTAATATTAAATTTACTTTCAATCTAGAATTGATTTGTTTAAAATATGTTGAGTTTTACAACTAAAGTGAGGATTACATCCAAGATTTAGGGAGGTCAAAGTCCTTAAAAGTTGGGAGCAATAAATAGGTAAATAAAAATTATCGGGCATAGAATTGGAGATTTTAGAGTGACGACTAAAATCCTCAATTCAGTCCTATCGTTTGGGTGTTGAAGTGTAGATGTTAGCCCTCAGGCGAAGGGAACGTGGGAGCTCCAAAGTGAGAGCTGGTATCCTCCCAGCCTAGCCGTTGATTCAGTAACCAAGCATAGGATTAGTCAATGTTCTTTATGTCTGGTCCAAAGGATAAATAAATATGTATGCTTCTATTTGGCATAATACAATTTGAATCGATTCAATTTATTTATTCACTTAAATTTCTTGGCAAGGAGAATGATGCTTTCTTATATATTGAACTTCAAATTAGAAAACTTTATTAGTAGAATTAGTTGATTGAGAGTTTATTAAAATTACATTTTTATTTTAATTGCTTATTAGTGACAAATATGCAATTTGAACTATGTTGTTGTGATTAAGTATTGATTTTCAAAATCTTAAGTTCGTAGCCTCTAATAATACTCCTTGTGGGATCGATATCCAAGACTCTATTAGAGCCCTATATTACTTGAGCGATACGTATACTTGTATTGATAAGTGTGACTTTGCAATTATTGAATATTTTATACACATATTTATCAAATCTATAACTGTTGTCAAGTTTTTTGGTCATTGGCGTGGATTTAAATCTTCTAGCAGCAGTATCAAATTCTTATATTATTGAGCATATATAAAGTCACTGTCAAGTTTTTGGCATTGTTGTCGGGGAGTAAAAAGTAGATTTTAAAAAAAAAATCATAATTAGAGTAACATATAAATTAGGACTATTAGAAAACTTACTTGAAATTGCAACTTATTTTCATATTTAGTTAACTGTTTTTCTATGTACTGATTTCAATTGTATGCGTAAACTTGGACCTGAAAATTTTATACCCTACAATTTGGAATTAGAACGCCCTGTTAAGAGAATTAGAAAACTTAGAAAAGAACCTAGAAATTCTGACACAATGGAAAACAATGTGAACAATTAAGGAGTAGAAAATGAACATCTCCTAGAAATTGTGATACAATGGAAAACATTATGAACAATCAAGGAATAGAAAATGAACACCAATAGACCTCTACGAGATTATGCAAATCCTACAGCAGATGAAATTCACTTATCTACCCAAAACCCTGATGTAGCTGCTAATTCATTTGAGCTTAAGACCTCTACGAGATTATGCAAATCCTACAGCAGATGAGATTCACTTATCTATCCAAAATCCTGATGTAGCTACTAATTCATTTGAGCTTAAACCTAATTCTACAGCAGATGAAATTCACTTATCTATCCAAAATCCTGATGTAGCTGCTAATTCATTTATCCTACAGCAGATGAAATTCACTTATCTATCCAAAATCCTGATGTAGCTGCTAATTCATTTGTGCCTGAACAATCCAGGAATAAAGAATGAACACCAACCTAGACCCCTAAGAGATTATGCAAATCTTACAGCAGATGAAATTCACTTATCTATCCAAAATCCTAATGTAGCTGCTAATTCATTTGAGCTCAAACATGTTATTATCCAAATGGTAAAAAACAATCAATTCGGAGGTACACCAAACTCCTAATTTACACCTCACTAGTTTTTTAGAACTTTGTGCTACCTTTAAATATGATAGAGTTTTGAACGATGTTGTTAGACTTAGACTTTTGCCTTTTTCACTTAGTGATAAGGCTAAGATGTGGTTAAATTCATTCTTAGACTTATGCTTTTTCCTTTTTCACTGAGGGATAAGGCTAAGATGTGGTTAAATTTGTTAGTAGTCTTAGACTTTTTCCTTTTTCACTGAGGGATAAGGCTAAGATGTGGTTAAATTTGTTAGCAAAGTTAGACTTTTTCCTTTTTCACTTAGGGATAAGACTAAGATGTGGTTAAATTTGTTAGCACATGTTAGACTTTTTCCTTTTTCACTGAGGGATAAGTCTAAGATGTGGTTAAACTCGTTAGCACCTGGATCTATTAGAACTTGGGGAGAACTTTCACAGAAATTTCTATCCAAATATTTCCCTCCATCCAAACTTCTAAACTTAGAAATGACATAACATCATTTTGTCAGATTGATGGAGTGTAAATACATACAAGCTTGGGAGAGATTTAAGATAACATCATTTTGTCAGATTGATGGAGAGTCAATATATGAAGCTTGGGAGAGATTTAAATATAAGGAAGTGCCCACATCATTTGTTACCAGATTGGTTGATAATTCAAACTTTTTACAATGGATTGGTGGGATCTCTTAGATCGATTATAGATGTTGCGGCTGGTAGTTCTTAAATGTCAAAACCTTTTGATAACGCTTATTCGTTAATAGAAGAGACGGCTACCAATAATTTTCAATGGCCCTCCGAAAGGATAAATTCTAAAAGAGTAGTTAGTATCCACGATTCTAATGCAATATCTATGTTAGCTTTGCAGATTGCTGCATATCAAAGAAATTAGATCATTATGTAATGAATTATTCTCCAACACCTACTATGACGGAAGAGAATTCATCTGGGCAATTTGTGGATGTTCAACTTTCTTATGAGACTCTAAATGCTATTAACAATAGACCCAATAAACCGTATTTGAACTATTATAACCCAGGTTGGAAGAGTCATCCTAACTTTAATTGGAATAACAATTCTTCTACAAATCAACAATGGGCAAACAACCCAGTAAACTCATTGGGAAATTCATCCAACCAAAGAAATGTTAATTATGGACCTTCTTATCCTCCAGGATTTAACAGTAACACTCAATTTAAGGAAAAGAAGTTGTCTATGAAAGAGCTGATACTGAACATGGGTCAACAATTTCAAAATCAAGGAAATCAATTACAAATTAAAGGAAACCAACTACAAAATCAAGGAACTGCTATCAAGAATATTCAAAAACCAATTGGGGCATATCGCTACTGTGCTTAGTAATCGAACATTGGGAACTTCTCCTAGTACTATGGAATTAAATCCTAAAGATCAAAGAAAAGAACAGGTAAAAGCGATACAATTAAGAAGTGGAAAAGAATTGGAAACAAGAGAGCAGAAATAAACACTGAAAAAGAGAAAGTGGATTCAGAAAAAGAAAAGGATCATGAATACCCAGATTTAGAATATGCACTTACACCAATGAAAATTACTGTGGAGAAACCTCCACCATCGTTTCCTCAAAGATTGAAACAATACAAAAAGGATAAACAATTTTTCAAGTTTATAAAAATTCTTAAGAAAATAACAGTAAATATTCCCTTCGTAGAAGCTTTAGAGCAAATGCCCAATTATGTGAAATTTATGAAAGATATACTGATATTCCCTTCGTAGAAGCTTTAGAGCAAATGCCTAATTATGTGAAATTTATGAAAGATATTTTGAATTCCTTTCATAGAAGCTTTAGAGCAAATGCCCAATTATGTGAAGTTTATGAAAGATATTTTGAAAAGAAAAGGAAGTTCACTGATAATGAGACTGCACTTAGCGAAGAGTGTAGTGCAATTATTCAGAAAAAGTTTCCTGAAAAATTAAAAGATCTAGGTAGTTTCACTATACCGTGTGCTGCACTTAGCGAAGAGTGTAGTGCAATTATTTAAAGCTTCCTAAAAAATTAAAAGATCCAGGTAGTTTCACTATACCGTGTGCTATCGGTGAAAGATTCTATGGAAGAGCTTTATGTGCTTTGGGGCCAGCATTAATCTTATACCTCTATCAACTTTCAAAAGATTAGGATTAGGAGAAGTCTCACCTACTTCTGAAACTCTTCAGTTAGCAGATTGTTTGGTTACTTATCCTAAGTGAGTTATAGAAGATGTGATAGTAAAAGTTGATAAATTTATCTTTCCTGTAGATTTTATTGTTTTAGATATGGAGGAAGATAAAAAAATACCAATAATTTTAGGGAGACTTTTTTTAGCTACTGGAAGAGCTATGATAGATGTTTAAAAGGGAGAATTAACTATGAGTGTTAACGATCAAGAAGTAACTTTTAACATTGCAAAATCTATAAAATACCCTGATGTTGAAAGAGAATGAATGTTTTTGCATGGAAATTAGTGAACATCTATTAAATGAGAATTTTAAAGAATATTTTGAAGAAAAAAAGAATTTGAAGACGAAGATGAAGTTATTTTAGACAAAATAGAAAATGAAGAATTAGATTACGTTCAGGAAATATTTGAGATGCTGGATATTACAGGAATGCTGATAAGAATCTAGTTCCATCAATTATAAAACCACCTGAACTTGAGTTGAAAACATTGCCTAACCACTTGAAGTATGTGTTTTTGGGAAACTCATCTACATTACCTTTTATTATATCTTGAGAGTTAAATGATTTACAAGAGCATACACATTTGGATACATTAAAAAGATATAAGAAAGCTTTTGTTTGTACCTTAGCTGATATTAAAGGAATCAGTCCTTCGATCTGTATGCATAGAATTATACTGGATGAACAATATAAAGCAAGAGTTGATCTATAAAGGAGATTGAACCCAATGATGAAAGAAGTAGTCAAAAAGGAAATTTTGAAATGGTTGGACGCTAGAATTATATAACATATTTCAGACAGTTCCTAGGTAAGCCCAATTCAATGTGTTTCTAAGAAAGGAGGGGTGACTGCTGAAGCACAAGAGAATAATGAATTAATACCTATCAGACAAGTTACAGGGTGGCGTATTTGTATTGATTATAGAAAATTAAACACCGCCACTAGAAAAGATCACTTCCCTTTACCATTCCTAGACCAAATATTGGATAGACTTGCTGGGCAAAAATATTTTTATTTTTTAGATGGATATACCGGCTACCATCAAATTCATATTGCTCCTANGCATAAAATTTCAAAAAATGGTATGGAAGTAGACCCTGCAAAAATTCAAGTTATATCTAAATTAACACCTCCCACTGATGTAAGAGGAGTTAGAAGTTTTCTTGGACATGTTGGTTTTTCATTAACACCTCCTACTAGTGTAAGAGAAGTTAGAAGTTTTCTGGGACATGTTGGTTTTTACAGACTTTATTAAAGATTTTTCAAAAATTACTAAACCTCTATGCCAACTTTTAGAAAAGGACAAGAAGTTTATTAAAGATTTTTCCAAAATTACCAAACCTCTATGCCAACTTTTAGAAAAGGACAAAAATTTTGAGTTTACTAAAGACTGTTTAAACGTCTTTGATTTATTAAGAGAAAAGCTAATCACAGCCCCTATAACTATTTCACCTAACTGGGAGAAACCATTTGAACTGATGTGCGATGCTAGTGATTATGCTATTGGAGTTGTTCTTGGACAAAGGTATGATAAGATTTTTAAAGTTATATACTACGCTAGTAAAACTCTTAAAGATGCTCAAATTAACTACACAGTTACTGAAAAAGGGTTACTGGCTACGCTTTTGACAAATTTAGATCTTATTTAATTGGGACTAAATTTAATTGTGTATGCTTTAGAAAAATTTAGATCTTATTTAATTAGGACTAAATGTGTTGTGCACACTGGTGCTTTAGACAAATTTAGATCTTATTTAATTGGAGCTAAATGTGTTGTGCACACTGATCACGTTATTAAATATCTAATGCAAAAGAAGGATGCCAAACCAAGGTTAATTAGATGGATACTTTTGATGAATTTAGATCGTATTTAATTGGAGCTAAATGTATTGTGCATACTGATCACTCTGCTATTAAATATCTTTAGATCTTATTTAATTGGAGCTAAATGTGTTGTGCATAATGATCACTCTGTTATTAAATATTTGATGCGGCTAAATGTGTTGTGCATACTGATCACTCTGCTATTAAATATCTGATGCAAAAGAAGGATAAGCTAAATTTGTTGTGCATACTGATCACTCTGCTATTAAATATCTGATGCAAAAGAAGGATGTTGTTGTGCCCACTGATCACTCTGCTATTAAATATCTAATGCAAAAGAAGGATGTCAAACCAATGTTAATTAGATGGATACTTTTGATGCAAGAATTTGATTTTGTGGTTATTGATAGAAAGAGAATTGATAATCAAATTGCTGGTCATTTATCGAGATTAGAATATCATGAATTATCTGACACCGATAATGAAATTACAAACAATTTCCCTGATGAACAACTCTATAATATTAATGAGTGGAAAATACCATGGTATGCTGATATTGTTAATTATATTGTAAGTGATATTTTGTCACCTATGCTGATATTGCAACAACAAAGAAAATTCATTCATGATGCAAAAGCATATTTTTGGGATGAGCCTTATTTTTATAAACAATGTAAGGATCTTATTATGAGAAGATGTGTACCTTATGAAGAAACTGAATTAATTATTCAGAAATGTCATGATTCTGAATTTGGAGGACATTTTGGAACTGATAAAACTGCTTATAAAATATTACAAGTTGGATTCTATTGGCCTACTCTCTTTAGAGATGTTTACAGATACATAAAAACTTGTGATCGATGGCAATGAGTAGGCAATATATCTAGAAGAAATGAAATGCCTTTGAATTTCATGTTAGAAGTTGAGATCTTTGATGTTTGGGGATTGGATTTCATGGGACCATTTATTCCTTCATCTAGAAACTTATACATATTAATTGCGGTAGAATACGTTTCAAAGTGAATTGAAGCACAAGCCTTACCTTGTTGTGACGCTAAAAGTGTTTCAAGATTTTTAATGAAAAACATTTTCACTAGATACGGAATGCCGAGAGTGATTATCACTGACGGAGGATCCCATTTTAGGAATAAATACATTCAGAGATTGGCAAAAAAGTTCAATGTTATTCATAGAATCTCTACTTCTTATCACCCTCAAACCAGTGGGTTAGCTGAAGTTTCTAATAGAAAGATTAAACAAATACTTGAGAAGACTGTAAACCCTAGTGGAGTAGAGTAGTCTACTAGAACTGATACTGCATTATGGGCTTACAGGACTGCTATAAAACTCCTAATGGAATGACTCTTTACAGGCTGATTTTTGGAAAGATTTGTCACTTACCAGTAGAATTGGAGCATAAAGCATAATGTGCGATTAAAGAATTCAATTATAATTTGAAAAATGCTGGTGAGAAGAGATTTTTTACAATTAAATGAATTGAAAGAATTAAGAAATGAGTCTTATGATAACGACAGAATTTATAAGAAACAATTAAATGAATTGGAAGAATTAAGAAATGAGTCTTATGATAACGACAAAATTTATAAGGAGTGTTGGGCGATTAAAGAATTCAATTATAATTTGAAAGATGTGGTAAGAAGAGATTGTTATAATTAAATGAATTGGAAGAATTAAGAAATGAATCTTATGATAATGACATAATTTATAAGGAGAAACTGGAAGAATTAAGAAATGAATCTTATGATAACGACAGAATTTATAAAGAGAAACTAAAGTTACGGTATGATCAGAAGATTAACCAGAAGAACTTTGAACCAGGACAAGAAGTTTTGCTTTACAATACAAGGCTGAAGTTATTCCCTGGGAAATTGAAGTCTCGTTGGTTAGGACCCTTTACTGTGACTTGAGTTTATACTTACGGAGCTGTTGAAATTGAATATCAAAAGACTGGGGATAGATTTAAAGTACATGGACATAGATTAAAGCCATATTTTGAGGGTAAAAGATTAAATTGTAAAGAGGTTTTAATGGTCAGTCAACCTAAATAATATCTGAATAGGTCAGGCTGACGACGTTAAACCAAGCGCTTTATATGAGGCAACCCATAGTTATCCTTATTTTTATTGCGATTATAGTGTTTTTGTTTGAAATTATCATTAGTTGCGGTAGTTTAAGCCTCTACTACTCATATTTACCCTTGAATCATCATAAAAATTGGATCCATAGAGAAAATTGGAATGCATTCGGACCAGAGAGAAACTGTGAAATTTTTGCCTTGGGCGCCGAGGACGGGTTTGATGCCACCGACAGCGGGTTTTTCCCGAGAGCCCAAAAAATAATTATAAAGGCTCGTCGACGGCGCCATCGACACTGCCGATGGTGAGAATGGTGGGATGACAGTTTCTGGAGTTTGAAATGACAGATTTTGGTGAGATTTACTCCCTATAAACTTCTAAATTTGATTCTTAAATTTGTATTACCCCAAAAATGAAGTGAAACTCCACCAAATTCATCTCTATGGCTTCCAATTCCACTGAAAAACCTTAAATTTTGAGTGTTCAATTGGAGAAAGTTTATCAGTTCCGAGGTGCAACGAATCTTCAACAAAGTGCTGACAAAGAGGAGATTAATCAAAGAAAGAGGATTTGTGAATCGAGGATTGATCAATCCTTCACAGTAATTGAAGAGATGATTGTGCGATAATGATGGGAAGTGTTGTGCTACAATACAGCCGCTATAGTCGTTCCTATGATGAAGGAGTTTTATGCTAATTTGCATGGAATCAACCAGGGAGTCGTCTATGTGCGAGGCAGATGGATAACTTTTACTCTTGCGTGGATTAATGAGTTCTATATGATCGAGAATGTTCTTGTCTTCCATTATTCCAACTTCATTCTAACAAGAAATCTAATGAATGAAATATACCAATATTTGACGTACGAGACTGAAGACTGGAAAATGAGAGAAAACGGGTATGTTAGTTCCTATGGTGAAGAATTTTGATACAATTGATGAGGAAGATGGGATTGATAGAAGAGGACTCTACTGAAGAATTCCCATACCGACCCTTCTATAACCTCTTCGTTCATGTTCAATCGATGGGCAATATCAGGGGAGAAACAAGCTCTGAATCAAAGGAGTAGTAGATTTACTTTACTACCTATATGTCTATATGTGTGATTTGATTTGAACTTATGTGTTTAATTTGCTTTCGAATTTTGCTTTTAGATCTCAGTATAGTTGAGATTGAGCATAGAATGTTTGTTTTCAACATTTAGAGTGTTGTGGCTTGGATTGTGACACTGAATTGATGTATTAAGGTTGAGAAAATATCAAACTTATGTGTGTCGTGTAACGTGTATTGTAACCCTTGGATTTCATATATAATTGTGATGTTTTGCGTTGTGAATGTTTATTTGTGTTAGTACATCATTTAATCACTTAAAATTTATGTCTAAAATGATTAAACGGATGTCAACGAGTCTTGAAATTGATCAAAATCGCAAAAATTTGGAAATTGAACCAAATTTGAACATCTCGCCAACGGCGGATTTTTCCCGAAACTTAGGCTATTTAATTCAATAGAGCTCGTCGACGGCGCTGAAGACCCCGCTGACGGTGAGATACCAAAAAAACACTTTTAACCGCGATTTTGACCAATTAACAGCCACTATTCATCATCCCCTTCCTCCTAAAAAATAAAAATTTTGATCTAAGGCTTGAAGATCTTGGATTTGGGGCAATTTCAAGGCTGTTAGACACCGGATTTTATCATCTCTCGGTAAGAGCTTCACTCTAACTAAAAAATATTTAATTTTCACTTCTTCCACATTGAGGAAATCCAAAAAAATTGAGAATGTGGAGAAAATATTTGGAAGAAATTCCTGGAACTTAGTTTTGAACTCTTAGAGTCACTCCTGGAAGCCATTATTTGCATATTTGAAGTATATTTTGGAATTTTTCTATAATTTTGATTAGATTGAAATGGCACTCAACAAAAGATGTGACTTGAGTTTGACGAGTCTCACTTCATCAATGCAAAGGCTCGGTCTAGATTTACTTCAATATTTCAATGAAAGAAATGTATTCAAGATCATGTTTTTGAGAGTCCCGGAGGAGAAGTTAAACGAGTTATTATCGAACGGAGGTGGGAAAATTTCTGTTACAACACCAATAAGGCCGTTGTGAATATTGTGAAAGAATTTATGCCAATGTGTTCTATTCTGAGGACGGAACCGTTTGAGTAAGAGAGTTTTATGTTGAGTTTAGTGCCACCCACATTAACTCATTTTATGAAGTCCTAGACTCCTACATCTGCAACTATGAAACCTTCAGTACAATGGAAGGTCCGTTGAACGAAGTCATTAACTTTCTCACTGATGGAAAAGGGACATGGAAGATAAAGCAGCGAGAACGAGTAAATTTTTCTGCTTCCATGTTAAATGGCACATCTAAAGCATGGAGCTATTTTATTTCCTCTACTTTGTTACCAACCTATCACCATTGTGAGGTAACAAGAGATAGAGCTATTCTGAATTTCTGTATTCAGAATAATTGGACTATAAATGTGGGGAGAATTATTTATAAGAATATTTTAACCACGATAAGGAGTGAAGCAAGTGGAGGTTTGGGACATCCTGGCCTCATTTATGCACTTTGCCAACTTTTTGGAGTTGAAGCTGAAGATGATGAAGAATGGGTTTACCCTATGAAACCCATTAGTAAAGCTAATTTAAAGAAGTATGAATCCCATGAAGCATGAAGATCTGCGAGTAGGAGTAAAGAACCTTCTACTAGTAGAGATATCCCCTCTACTAGTTATGACCTTCCTTCCCCTACCGTTCACGATTTAATGAATGAGTTAACCTTGCAGCGGAAAAGTATAGAGAAAATAAATGAAAGAATTGGGGGATTAGAACGTAAACATGATCATGATAGTGTGTATCTACAGAGGCATTCTGACTTTGAGATAGCTTACTTTGAAGCTTAGGCCCAACACTACAGAGGTGAGCCTGATGTAACTTTTCCTGAATGCCCCCGTTATACTCAGTATCAGCCTAATCCACCTGCTGACCAGGGAGACGAGGATATAGTATGGGATTTCAATATATGATAGTCATTAATATAATGTTGTTTTGTGCTTTTGTGATAGAGATAAATGTTTGTTGTTTGTACTTTCATTTTATTATCTATTTTATTTTATGTTTGCATAAGTGTTTAGTGTTGTAATTTAAAAATTACATTTGTAGTTGTAATAGACTTTAATTATTACTTTGTAAAATTGTAATATGACGTGATTTTTTTTTTTTTGCATTGTGATGTATTTGAAGTTGTTTTTATTTAGTATTCTGATGTGTTAGTGAAATATTATTTTTGTATAATGTTTAGTTTCGTACTTATTTTCAAATTTCTTTACCCAACAAACTCTATAATGATTTATATGTATAGAAAGCTCCTAATATTACAGACCAGTTGAAGTAAAATTTGGAGAAAGAACTGCAAAAATTCTAAGAATGATGAAAATGCCTAAAGTACTGAGGTATGATTTATATTTAGAATCTTTCTTTCCACCTGTATCATTCTATATTGAAAAATTTAATTTCGGGAGAGAGAAAAAAAAGATTAACTATTATATGTTCTCAAATTAAATATTTTCAAAAATTATTAATATGATTTTTTGTATTGAATTTAATTCAGATAACTGTCCTCTATTTCAATATTTTCCAAAATTATTTATATGATTTCATGTAGTGAATTTAATTCAGATAACTATATTTTTTTATAGATATTTTAAATATTATGGTAGATTTAAAGAAATATTTTTGTAATGAAAATTATTTTTTGTAACTATTAAATATTATGGTAGATTTAAAGAAATGAATTTAATTCAGATAACTATATTTTGTAGATATTTAAATATTATGGTAGATTTAAAGGAATGATTTTGTAATGAAAATTAATTTTGTAACTTAAGATATTTAATATAAAAGAATAAGATTATAGTCAATTTGTATGAAAATTAATTTTGTAACTTAAGATATTTAGTATAAGAGAATAAGATTATAGTTAACTATCATTCAGGTAACTATATTTTTGTATCTATTTAATTATTATGGTAGATTTAAAGAAATATTTTTATAACGAAATTTACAGCTAACTATATTTTTTGTAACTATTTAAATATTATGGTAGATTTAAAGAAATATTTTTGCAATAAAAAATAATATTGTAGATTAAGATATTTAGTATAAGAGAATAAGACTATAGTTAACTATTTAAAGTAAAGGACACTATATTTTGAAGTGGTAACTATTAGATGTCCTCTATTTAATTATTTTCAAAACTTATTAATATGATTTTATGTAGTGAATTTAATTCAGGTAACTATATTTTTGTAGATATTTAAATATTATGGTAGATTTAAAGAAATATTTTTGTAATGAAAATTAATTTTGTAGATTAAGATATTTGGTAAAAGAGAATAAAACTATAGTTAACTATTTAAAGTAAATGAAACTATATTTTGAACTATTAAGAATCTTGGAAATTCATCTGAGAAGAAAAGATTGGGGCTCAATTATGTAAAAGCTATGAAATATTTATAAGGTAAATGAATGTTTTGAGTTTCAAATTTAGGGAAAGAAAGGTGATGTTCAAAATCATTAAAGGCTATCCAGATGTAGTAATCCTCACTTGAAAAAGGAAAAAGAAAGGATTGACAACAATCCCTGAAAAGAAAAGAAAAATACATAGGATTGAAAAGCAATCCAAATGAAAAAGAGAAAAGAAAAGAAAGAAAAAAATATAAAAGTGAGGAGAAGCTTGAGGAGATACCTAATTAAAAATTGGCTTCATTGGGCCT
>JXCR01137201.1:192095-203366 GCA_002079205.1 Phalaenopsis hybrid cultivar | reverse complement strand
TGAAAATTTCACAATCATGTTCGTTGAAAACTTTTCATTTTGAACTCATGAAAATAAAAGATTCCTGATTTTTTATCGAGAGTTTTCTTAAGTGATCCATTCGCTTGAGATGTAATTAACTATAGGGGCTTGCCTTATAGGGAACTTAAAAGAACCCAGGCTTAAAATAAACCCTATTTGACTCCCATATCGAATAAGGGAATCTGTCAGTCATCATGCAAACTTGTAAATCAAACGGAAGTCATTTATTTCTACAGTTTATTTAATTGTGCTTATTATCAAGTAGTGTATTACCTTTCAGGGTGGTACATTACTCACCGTTATCTTGATTATCCAAAGTGTAGGAATCAATGAAATCAGTTTGACCCCATTTTCTTCAAATTAAAATACCTAATTTCTAAATATTATATTACACTAAATCAAACTGTACCCAGTCGTATGACGACCGACAAATTCTGGTGACTTTGCTGGGGACTAGTACTTCTCTCCATATTAATCAGGAATAATCGTTTTCATACATCAGTAATGTGTTTGTTTCCCTCTCCGACCAGATTAACCTTCTTTTCCATTAGTTTACTTAGTTCACTTCTTCTTTGGATAAGTACAGCTAACTCTTTTGGATCCAGGACTTTTTGTTTAAACATCATAAACAAATTCAGGAATCCTGATAGGTGTGGTGGTGAATCATATTCACCGAAACGATATTTCATATCTTCGATTTTGGATTGGGTCTGAATATTACACTGCATCTCATCACTTTAGGGTTAATCTGATTTTAGTCAGATTAAACCCAATTCTTTGTACTTATTTTTCCAGTTCATTTTAATACACTAATTACAATTTGAAATACACTTTAATTCACTTTAATTATAAATTGAGCCCAGCAAACAGACATTCCTTACCACTTTTGGCAAAGGATTAGGTCATTTCTAACGTTCCAACCTTCAATTGATAGTGATAATGTTGACCCCAAATTTGTTGTCCAGCTTTGCAAAAAATTCATCCTGCGACAAGGCTACACTCAGCCAGAGATCCATGATCAAGTTTGGGTCCGGATTTGATGGAGTTGAGCTGTTTCTGAAAAAGTTCCACGTGTTGTTATTAAGACAACTTCTTTTGAGGTGGTTAAGCCCATAATTCAATTTGATCCGAGCTCTCAGCGTGATTTCCCTCCCATCACGAGGATGAAGTCTGCTAAGGCTCCCATGTTTATTCAAGCAATAGTTTTGTTGTCTGTTAAGCCACTAACCCCGTCCATTGCTGGACTCACAACTGTTGTGCCTGGTGCCATTCTTGACAAGGGAAAGAGAGTAGTTCGATAACTATAGTCTGAAATTTTTGTTGCTCTACGGTCACAAAAAAGGAATAGATTAAGAAAACTGCATAAGGCAGCTAAAGTTAAAGTTGTAAAGATTACCTCTGATGACAAATCTCTCCACTCAAAAGAGGTGGAAGTGTTTGAAACCTCTTCCCTTCTTCAAGGGAGTAGATTTTATCCACTTTCCACAGCTCCAACTAATGAAAGCCCCTACAGAATTACCGCAGTGTTGCCACTANTATCATATTACTCATGCATGCAGCCTAATCTGCCTCCCCTCTCTCTCCCTCTCTCTCTCTCTTCCTCTCTCTCTCTCGCAGCTGAAAGAAAAAAATTAATAAAAACAATGTCTTTCGCCCCTCTCTCCCCTATATAACACACTCCAACTACTACCCACCAAGACTCTTTTCTCCTTCACGTTACGCAGCAACAACTCCTCACCTCCTCCCTCTCTAGAAATCGCCAACGTCACCGAAAAATTTGAAGCCGAGCCAACTTTCCATAGAGCCTCCCAAACCTTCTGCATCATTAACGAAATTTGCAGCCCTTGACCTGAACAACCCAACCTACACCACCTTCGCCACCGTTGGAAAAGCCCTCTAAAACTTACGGTCACCTTTCAATTTTGCATGAAAAACTCTTCTGAAACTCGCTCAAATTGTTATATTAGCATTCTTAGGTCCTTAGGAAGCCAGATGAATTATTTTACATCATTTTTGCAGTTGCTAACGCCTCCTCCAAGCGAGGTCAAGTCAACTCCGGCGAACTTCCAATCCGACATAAAAACGACCGACGCCACGAGGAGTTGGATAAGCTTAAGTAGGCCTACTTATTCAAACCTAATTAAGGACAAACCTCTTAGTTGCAGGTATATCTCTTAAATAAAAAACAATGATCTCGAGTTTTCATCCATTCCAGATCAAAAAGTAGATCATAAAACGCCTAACTATCCATATGGATGTGATCTACTTTTTGAGTTGAACAAAACAAGCCCAAGAACGTGAAATATGGTTGAGAATCGGCAGAGAACAGACTCCGAGAATTTTGGGTCGTTGGTTCTCCTCTATGTGTCGCAACTCTCAATGTCGCGGGCGTGAGGGAGATGACTGTAGTGATTTTATTTATTTATTTATTTTATTCAAGAAATTATTACTAAACTTCAAAATTGCATAACTTTTTTGTAGAAAACTTCAAAAAAAAATCGAAAGATGCTATGAACTCAGAAAAATGAGGAGAATTTTTCAAAACTAAAATTGTAATTTTTCATCAACTAAATATTTTAATTTAATTTTTGAAGTTTTTGAGTATTTAAATCATAAAAATTAAAATATAAATGGTAAAAATATAAAATTTGGCAGAGACATTAAGTGGCTTGGAAATAATGGGATTAATTAACCTAAATCTTAGGTTAGTTTACCATAAAATAACAGGATTAGTTAACCTAAACTTTAGGATAGATAACTCTAATCCATAGGGTTATATAAGCCTAAACCTTATGTTAGTTAATCTTAAACCAATTGGATTAGTTAGCCTGAACCTTAAGTTAGTTAACCCTAAACCAATAGGATTAATTAACCTGAACCTTAGGTTATTTAACCCTAAACCACTAGGATTAGTTAACCTAAATCATAGGTTAGTTAAGGTTAGTTGACCTNTATATATATATATATATATCATATTACTCACGCATGCAGCCTAATCTGCCTCCCCTCTCTCTCCCTCTCTCTCTCTCTCTCTTCCTCTCTCTCTCGCAGCTGAAAGAAAAAAATTAATAAAAACAATGTCTCTCGCCCCTCTCTCCCCTATATAACACAGTTCAACTACTATCCACCAAGACTCTTTTCTCCTTCACGTTACGCAGCAACAGCTCCTCACCTCCTCCCTCTCCAGAAATCGCCAACGTCGCCGAAAAATTTGAAGCCGAGCCAACTTTCCATAGAGCCTCCCAAACCTTCTGCATCCTTAACGAAATTTGCAGCCCTTGACCTGAACAACCCAACCTACACCACCGTCGCCACCGTTGGAAAAGCCCTCTAAAGCTTACGGTCACCTTTCAATTTTGCATGAAAAACTCTTCTGAAACTCGCTCAAATTGTTATATTAGCATTCTTAGGTCCTTAGGAAGCCAGATCAATTATTTTCCATCATTTTTGCAGTTGTTAACGCCTCCTCCAAGCGAGGTCAAGTCAACTCCAGCGAACTTCCAATCCGACATAAAAACGACCGACGCCACGAGGAGTTGGATAAGCTTAAGTAGGCCTACTTATTCAAACCTAATTAAGGACAAACCTCTTAGTTGCAGGTATATCTCTTAAATAAAAAACAATGATCTCGAGCTTTCATCCATTCCAGATCAAAAAGTAGATCATAAAACGCCTAAGTATCCATATGGATGTGATCTACTCTTTGAGTTGAACAAAACGAGCCCAAGAACGTGAAATATGGTTGAGAATCGGCAGAGAACAGACTCCGGGAATTTTGGGTCGTTGGTTCTCCTCTATGTGTCGCAACTCTCGATGTCGCGGGCGTGAGGGAGATGACTGTAGTGATTTTTTTTTATTTATTTATTTTATTCAAGAAATTATTACTAAACTTCAAAATTGCATAACTTTTTTGTAGAAAACTTCAAAAAAAAATCGAAAGATGCTATGAACTCAGAAAAATGAGGAGAATTTTTCAAAACTAAAATTGTAATTTTTCATCAACTAAATATTTTAATTTAATTTTTGAAGTTTTGGAGTATTTAAATCATAAAAATTAAAATATAAATGGTAAAAATATGAAATTTGGCAGAGACATTAAGTGGCTTGGAAACAACCTTCTCAAATTTTTTAAGTCATTTTGATTCCTCTATAGGGAGATTTCTTTTTTTAAGTGAAACGGGTCATTTTAAATAATTAAGAAAAATAAGAAATGTGGAATTTTCAAATCCCCCTTGATTTTGTTCTTTGACTTTAAATAGATATCGGAAACCTTAAAACCATATTTAAAACCATTTTAATAATCGTAATTCACTCATTAGGGGAGCAGGTTTGAGTTAGGTTAGGTTACCCTAACCCGAGCTCAAACTAAACCTAGTCTAGCCTATTTAAGGTTCATGTTGGTCTCCTAGCATTAGTAGGACTGATCTGACTTTATTCCCTTAGGGTCAACTCAATTTAAACCCAATACTTGGTTAGCCAACTTTGGGGTTACTTTAGTTAGCCACCAAACCAATAGGATTAATTAACCTAAGCCTTATGTTAGTTAACCCTAAACCAATAGGATTAGTCAACCTAAGCATTAGGTTAGTTAACGTTGAACCAATAAGATTAGTTAACCTAAGCTTTATGTTATTTAACCCTAAACCAATAGGATTAGTCAACTTAAGCATTATGTTAGTTAACGCTGAACCAATAGGATTAGTTAACTAAAACCTTAGGTTAGTTAACCCTAAACCAAAAATATTAGTTAACCTAAACCCTAAGTTAGTTAAACCTAAACTAATAAGATTAGTCAACCTAAGCGTTAGGTTAGTTAACCTTAAAATAATAGGATTAGTCAACCTAAGCATTAGGTTATTTAACCCTAAACCAATATGATTAGTTAACCTAAACCTTAGGTTAGTTAACTCTAAACCAAAAAGATTAGTTAACCCTAAACTAATAGGATTAGTTAACCTAAGCCTTAGGTTAGTTAACCCTAAACCAATATGATTGGTCAACATAAACCTTAGGTTAGTTAACCCTAAACCAATAGCATTAATTAACCTAAATATTAGGTTAGTTCACCATAAACCAACAGGATTAGTTAACCTAAACTTTAGGATAGATAACTCTAATCCATAGGGTTATACAAGCCTAAACTTTATGTTAGTTAATCCTAAACCAATAGGATTAGTTAGCCTGAACCTTAAGTTAGTTAACCCTAAACCAATAGGATTAATTAACCTGAACCTTAGGCTAGTTAACCCTAAACCACTAGGATTAGTTAACCTAAATCATAGGTTAGTTAAGGTTAGTTAACCTTAAACCAATAGTATTAGTCAACCTAAACCTTAGTTTAGTTAATTCTAAACCAATAGGATTAGTTAACATAAACTTTAGGCTAGTTAACCCTAATCCAACCCTAATCTTTTGGTAAGAAAAACCTGAATCATAGCTTAGTCTAAAGTTAAACCTACCATAAACCTTAGGTTAGAACCTAACCCATAAGTTGAACATAGGAGAACCTTTTGGGTATAACCATAAACCTAAGTTAAACCTAAACCCCTCAACCTGAACATCAATTAAGAAATAAAATAAAACACATTGGGAGGGGTAAAATTTACATAAAACATATTAAAATTTAAACTTAAACAAAACCAAATGCAACAAGGCTTTATAGCATGGATTTGAGTTTAAGTCAGCTTCGAAGTTGTCAACTTCACATAAATAATAATAACTGAACAAAAATAACTAAAAAAAACACCTAAAATCTGACAACAAGATGTAAACAACCTAAAACATTTCAACCCTAAATTCGATAAAGAAACTCAAGGATTAATTAAATCTTAATCACAAAGATCACATAACGCAACTTAAATCCCTTTTTGTTCTAGTTCACAAAGATTTCTTGAACGATGCATTCTGTGGATGTTGACAAGAATCTTTCAGTCCTGGTGGGCAACCGCCTTTCGGACTACGTAAACTAGAGCATCTGATGACCCGGGACGACGGAGCCATAGACATCTTGACTGGGTTACCACTGATTAAATAATTAAAATTTAATAAAATTTTGATAAAACATTGTTTCTTTATTTGCTATATTTATTGCTTTATGTATCTCAATGCATTTTCTTTTATTGCTTTTATCAAACATAGAATGCATGTGTTAAGGACAAGTAATGAAGGAATAAAAGTTGTTTAGATTAGGGAGAATTTAAAAATCATAACACTAGGGAATTACTTAGCTTAAGTGAACTTAGCCTTGGCCTAAGTTTGAACTATACCTTCACTGCCCTTTAATTAATTCACTATAAAATTATCAAAAAAAAACTTCTCATAATAAGATTAGAGGACCTGAAGACATTTCAGTATGGNAATTATCAAAAAAAAAACTTCTCATAATAAGATTAGAGGACCTGAAGACATTTCAGTATGGAACTTAGAGCATGCTTCATGGGGAGCTCGTTCAAGAGCTCTCTTTAGTTTACATAACAATTCTTAGGATTCTGAGGCTGACTTTTATGACATAAAACCTCTCTTTATTAGGCTCTTGCATAGTCCCGATATGCAGCATGTCCTAACTTGTTTTAGGATTCTGAGGTAGTCACTCGAANTCGGAAGACATTTGTACCACGTGTATCTGCTAAGCTCTATTTAGGACCTTGGGTTGAAGTAGTTTCAATTCTCGTTACCACTACTGAACCACGTAAGAACAGAATACTGGTCAAATCCTGGTTAGGCCCTAGGATTCAACCTGTCGTAGTACAAAATAAGTGCTTTAGAGATTTTTACAATAAGAAGGCATCCACTGCGAGGTCTAGATTACTAGATGGGGAACATACCTCTTCCCTTGATTTCAATGATGTCAATGAGACACCCCGTCCCTATACATATCTAAGAAAGAAGGTTTGGATTTCCAAAGTCCCCAGACTAATTTGTTTGGTAGAGATGGAGGGGTGTTCTACAAAAAGAACAATGAGTCTGATAGCTCGACTAATGCCACTATAGTTTCCCCGACTGCAAAGATAGGGGAGAGACAATTGCAGCAGACCCCACTGGATATCAAAGTAGTTGAAGAGAACTCAATTGAGGCTAGATTTGATAAGGTACAAACTGACTTGAGCCATCTTGCCAAAAAGCGAGATCAGCGATGTCGATACAGATTCTGATGAAGAATTCATGGAAATCAATATGGTTGACACGAGAGCCCAAGCAGCCTCACTAGAAATTCAACCTTCTGATGAAGAGGATACCGAGACAAACTCTTGTAGAGCAGTTTAGAGTCGAGATGAACAGATCATTAGATTGGAGAAAAGAATAAAAGAGGTACTTGTTGCAATTGCTATGATGTCTGCACGGTCTCCGACTTCAGCAGCTTTGGAGGTGCATCCACTAGAAATAGTGTGTTTCAAGGATGACATGAAGGATGCTACCTCTGCCAATAAACAAGACGATCCCAAAAGGAATTTCATTCAGAGCTCGGTACCTGAAAAGGATATTAAGCAGCATGTGGACCAGCAGGTTAGAGAGTCTATAGCCTAGTCTTAGGGAGGATTATTAGTTCCAAAGGGTAGGCCCTACCCTAAGAAGTTTGATTCTGTCACATATTCTAAGTGATTTTTGCCTCCTACCTTTAAAAACTTTGATGGAATAGAAAACCCGAGGTAGCATATAACGCACTTCAGAGCCAATTGTAGCAACATAAATGGGAAAGATGCTTTTCTGTTTAGACTGTTTGTTAGCAGTTTATCAAGAATAGCCTTCAAGTGATATGCTGATCTTCCTAACAGATTAGTAAAAACATTTACTGAGTTAGAAAGTCTATTCATGCAGAGATTCATTGAGACACAATGCTGAGTGACTATAGAAGATCTCATTAGGGGCAGTAGAAGCCCAATGAGACACTTGTGAATTATCTCTTAAGGTGGAGAAACCTAAGCATGAAATGCGAACCACAAATTGACGAGAAGTACACAATTGAAATACTACTTGAAAATATTCATGGAAAGATCGGTTTCATGCTTAAGGGACTCACCATCAAGACTTTTGAGAATCTCCTTACTAAGGCTATTAGACTGTAGGATGAGGTTAAATATGCAAATGAAGAGAAATCTGAAAGACTGAAGTCAGCAAAGATACCAGAGAGGAAGTCAGGTACTGTGCAGTGATATAGACAAAGGTAAACAACTGATTCATATTCAGACCGAACAACCTTGTCAGAATCCAGTGCAGTATGGTCGACAACACAGCTCACAGCTCAGTCAAACCAGTCAGTAATCATACCATCAAAAACCATACCGAGCAGATGGAGGACAGGATCCATCTATAGCCAAGCAACCGAACAGAGTGTACTCTTTCAGAAATGAAGCAGTAGTAGGGATATTTTGAAACCTGGTCAAGAAGCCAGAATTCAAATTACCAGAACTAAATAAGCCAAAAGAATTTTTTAGGAAGAATCACCCTAGATATTGTCCATATCACAGATTCCTTGGGCACACCATTAAAGGTTGTATCAACTTCAAGGAGTGGCTCGAAAAGAACTTCNAAAATAAACCCTATTTGACTCCCATATCGAATAAGGGAATCTGTCAGTCATCATGCAAACTTGTAGATCAAACAGAAGTCATTTATTTCTACAGTTTATTTAATTGTGCTTATTATCAAGTAGTGTATTACCTTTCAGGGTGGTACATTACTCACCGTTATCTTGATTATCCAAAGTGTAGGAATCAATGAAATCAGTTTGACCCCATTTTCTTCAAATTAAAATACCTAATTTCTAAATATTATATTACACTAAATTAAACTGTACCCAACCATATGACGACCAACAAATTCTGGTGACTTTGCTGGGGACTAGTACTTCTCTCCATATTAATCAGGAATAATCGTTTTCATACATCAGTAATGTGTTTGTTTCCCTCTCCGACCAGATTAACCTTCTTTTCCATTAGTTTACTTAGTCCACTTCTTCTTTGGATAAGTACAGCTATCTCTTTTGGATCTAGGACTTTTTGTTTAAACATCATAAACAAATTCAGGAATCCTG
This sequence comes from Phalaenopsis hybrid cultivar, assembly GCA_002079205.1. Lineage (NCBI taxonomy): Eukaryota > Viridiplantae > Streptophyta > Magnoliopsida > Asparagales > Orchidaceae > Phalaenopsis > Phalaenopsis hybrid cultivar. The sequence goes on along the minus strand of JXCR01137201.1, from coordinate 194,314 downwards.
ATAGGTGTGGTGGTGAATCATATTCACCAAAACGATATTTCATATCTTCGATTTTGGATTGGGTCTGAATATTACACTACATCTCATCACTTTAGGGTTAATCTGATTTTAGTCAGATTAAACCCAATTCTTTGTACTTATTTTTCCAGTTCATTTTAATACACTAATTACAATTTGAAATACACTTTAATTCACTTTAATTATAAATTGTGCCCAGTAAACAGACATTCCTTACCACTTTTAGCAAAGGATTAGGTCATTTCTAACGTTCCAACCTTCAATTGATAGTGAAAATGTTGACCCCAAAGTTGTTGTTCAGCTTTGCAAAAAATTCATCCTGCGACAAGGCTACACTCAGCCAGAGATCCATGATCAATTTTGGGTCCGGATTTGATGGAGTTGAGCTGTTTCTGAAAAAGTTCCACGTGTTGTTATTAAGACAACTTCTTTTGAGGTGGTTAAGCCCACAATTCAATTTGATCTGAGCTCTCAGCGTGATTTCCCTCCCATCAAGAGGATGAAGTCTGCTAAGGCTCCCATGTTTATTTAACCAATAGTTTTGTTGTCTGTTAAGCCAGTTACCCCGTCCATTGCTGGACTCACAACTGTTGTGCCTGGTTCCGTTCTTGACAAGGGAAAGAGAGTAGTTCGAGAACTATAGCCTGAAAGTTTTGTTGCTCTACGGTCACAAAGAAGGAATAGATTAAGAAAACTGCATAAGGCAGCTAAAGTTAAAGCTGTAAAGATTACCTCTGATGACAAATCTCTCCACTCAAAAGAGGTGGAAGTGTTTGAAACCTCTTCCCTTCTTCAAGGGAGTAGATTTTATCCACTTTCCACTGCTCCAACTAATGAAAGCCCCTACAGAATTACCGCAGCGTTGCCACTACTTCATAGATAGAGTAGGGTGAGAGAGAGAACTACCCCTATCTCGAATCCGATTGGTATTGGAAAAGCTAGCAAGGGAAGAACATTATTGTGTGGTTGAATTATTAAAGAGGATGAGATCTATAATCTCATCAAAAGTGAAAGCTGAAATTCTGAGACGCCAGCAGAGATTTCAAAAATTTCGGAAGACATTTGTACCACGTGTATCTGCTAAGCTCTATTTAGGACCTTGGGTTGAAGTAGTTTCAATTCTTGTTACCACTACTGAACCACGTAAGAACAGAATACTGGTCAAATCCTGGTTAGGTCCTAGGATTCAGCCTGTCGTAGTACAAAATAAGTGCTTTAGAGATTTTTACAATAAGAAGGCTTCCACTGCGAGGTCTAGATTACTAGATAGGGAACATACCTCTTCCCATGATTTCAATGATGTCAATGAGACACCCCATCCCTATACATCTCTAAGGAAGAAGGTTTAGATTTCCAAAGTCCCCAGACCAGTTTGTTTGGTAGAGATANTTTGAACTCATGAAAATAAAAGATTCCTGATTTTTTATCGAGAGTTTTCTTAAGTGATCCATTCGCTTGAGAGGTAATTAACTATAGGGGCTTGCCTTATATGGAACTTAAAAGAACCCAAGCTTAAAATAAACCCTATTTGACTCCCATATCAAATAAGGGAATCTGTCAGTCATAGACATCTTAAATGGGTTACCACTGATTAAATAATTAAAATTTAATAAAATTTTGATAAAACATTGTTTCTTTATTTGCTATATTTATTGCTTTATGTATCTCAATGCATTTTCTTTTATTGCTTTTATCAAACATAGAATGCATGTGTTAAGGACAAGTAATGAAGGAATAAAAGTTGTTTAAATTAGGGAGAATTTAAAAATCATAACACTAGGGAATTACTTAGCTTAAGTGAACTTAGCCTTGGCCTAAGTTTGAACTATACCTTCACTGCCCTTTAATTAATTCACTATAAAATTATCAAAAAAAAACTTCTCATAATAAGATTAGAGGACCTGAAGACATTTCAGTATGGAACTTAGAGCAGGCTTCATGGGGAGCTCGTTCAAGAGCTCTCTTTAGTTTACATAACAATCCTTAGGATTCTGAGGCTGACTTTTATGACATAAAACCTCTCTTTTTTAGGCTCTTGCATAGTCCCGATATGCAGCATGTCCTAACTTGTTTTAGGATTCTGAGGTAGTCACTTGACGTAAAACCTCCTATCTTTCTAAACTATTTGTGTAAATCATTGTTACACAAATTTAAGCCCTAATTAATAAGACTAACAAGAGTTAAATTACATTAATATCATC
>JXCR01137201.1:180525-192035 GCA_002079205.1 Phalaenopsis hybrid cultivar | reverse complement strand
TGAGCACAAAATAAATTGGCAAAACCACAGTTTTCTACATATTGTTCTCTAGCGGTTCTGGACTTTTGTCACCATAAATTGTTCACATTTACATATATATAACATTTGCTACAAATCTCCGCTCTTTCACAAATCTCTACAAATTTTATAAATTCTCTGTAAAACTTCACAATCACTACAATTTCACAAATTCCACAGCAATCTCAGCAGTCTCAATAGTCTCAACAACATGGGATAAGCTTGATAGCCTCATCCTTCCTCAGCAACCTGAGATAGGCTCCATAGCCTCATCCTTTCTCAGCACCTGGGATAGGATTTATAGCCTCATCCTTCCTCAAAACTTGGGATAGGCTCCATAGTCTCATCCTTTCTCAGCATCTAGGATCCTCATCCTTTCTCAGCACCTGGGATAGGCTTCATAGCCTTATTCTTTCTCGGCACCTGAGATAGGCTTCATAGCCTCATCCTTCCTTAGCAACCTGGGATAGGCTCCATAGCCTTATCCTTCCTCAACAACCTGGGATAGGCTCCATAGCCTCATCCTTCCTCAACAACCTGGGATAGACTCCATAGCCTCATCCTTTCTCAACACGTGGGATAATCTCCATAGCCTCATTCTTCCTCAGCAACCTGGGATAGGCTTCATAGTCTCATCCTTTCTCAGTACCAAGGATATTCTCCATAGCCTCATCTTTCTTAGCACCTGGGATAGGCTCCATAGCCTCATCCTTTCTCAGTAACCTGGGATAGGCTTCATAGCTCATCATTTCTCAACACCTAGGATAGGCTTCATAGCCTCATCCTTTCTCAACACCTGGGATAGGCTTCATAGCCTCATCCTTCCTTAACAACATGGGGTGGGCTCCATAGTCTCACCCTTTCTTTGCACCTCGGATAGGCTTCATAGCCTCATCCTTCCTCAGCAACATGGGATAGGCTTCATAGCCTCATCCTTTCTCAGCACCTAGGATAGGCTTCATAGCCTCATCCTTTCTCAACAACCTCGAATAGGCTTCATAGTCTCATCCTTCCTCAGAAACCTAGGATAGGCTTCATAGCCTCATCCTTTCTCAGTAATCTGGGATATGCTTCATAGCCTCATCCTACATGAGCACCTGGGATAGGCTTCATAGCCTCATCCTTCCTCAGCAACATGGGATAGGCTTCATAGCCTCATCCTTTCTCAGCAACCTATCCTCAACACCTGGAATAGGCTTCAAAGCCTTATCCTTCCTTAGCATTTGGTATAGGCTTCATAGCCTCATCCTTTCTTAGTATTTGGGATAGGCTTCATAGCCTCATCCATTCTCAGCATCCAGGATAGGCTTCATAGCCTTATCCTTCCTCAACACCTGGGATAGGCTTCATTGCCTCATCCTTTATCAGTACATATGATGGACTTCATAGCCTCACCCTTCCTCAACACCTGGGATAGGCTTCATAGCCTCATCCTTTCTCAGCACATACGATTGGCTTCATATTCTCATCCTTTCTCGACACTTGGGATAGGCTTCATAGCCTCATCCTTTCTCAGCACATACGATGGGTTTCATAGCCTCATCCTTTCTTGACACTTGTTATTTATTAGGTTAGATATCAGACTTAATGCATTCTTTCCTAATGTGGTAAAATTGGAACAGTAAAAAAATACCTCACAAAGCGATTGGGGCACCTATTACACCATACAAAAATTTCATTCACGCTACGTCGACATTGACTACGCACACACCAAACTAAAATTTGTAAACTTCGCTATGTCGGCACAGACTACGCTTACACCAAATGAAAAACACACTCTTTGCAATGCCCCCGAGGCTATGAAAACTCTTTGCTACGCCCACTCATGGCTATGCAAAATATTTTTGTCATTATATGACAACTCTTTGTCAAATCATGATAATCCTTCACCAAATTACGGTAATCTCCGTCAGGTCATGGCCACCTTTCTACCGAATCACGACAATACNACACTATAGAGGAATGCTTCTCTTTCAAAGACTGACTTGAGGAGGCTTTAAGAATGGTAACATATCAATCTTAAAAGAATTACTTAAGGAAACTCAAAAAGGATTCTATCAATAAGATTCTGATCCATCCAGTTATTCCATTGTACACCTACTCTATTTACAACAGAGCAAGCACAGAGTTCCAGAATTCTCCTTGTCAAAAGGGGAAAATGAAATTAATCTTCTGATAGCATAACTTGTCACTTTAGTGGACTTGGACTACATACTAAAAGTTTTCAAAAAAATATTAAAGTGTGACTAAAATACCAGTAATTGATTGAGGATATCAAGTGCCTTTTAATCTTATGCCATGTGATTAGTCCTTACTTTCAATTAAGCTGTAATACAAAAACTTCATCTTAAGAAACATGTGAGAATTGTTAATCAGGGGCATTTAGACATTCAAAACCATAAGTATATGTTCTACTGGATATAGTAATTATCAAAAAAAAAATTATGAACAAAGAAAATGAAAAGTGAATGTGCAATAATCCCTCTGAGGAGAAGCTCGAGGTGGACGTACAATCAAAGATTGGTGTCTGAGTCCTCTCCTGGTTAATAAAATTTGAAATGTCATCTTAAGAAAATTCATTGATATTATGTTCAGAAGAATGTTAAGTAATCTTAAGTCTTTTGGTCGATTATTAACGGGCCTTGAAATATCTTTGGGAAATGAAAAATATTTTGATCACATTGTCATAAGCTTTGAAACCCATTTAGGTCCAAAAATGGGATGCTTAAGGTGGAAGACTTATTAGCAGTTAATGGAAATTCAACTCTAAAGTCATATTCTGCAGCGCCATGAAGAATTCAACTCCAAGAACAATTCAAAGAATGTCAAAATGATTTCTTAAATACACTGCAAACAACCTCAACAAAGTTAGATCGGTAATAAATAAGTCAACATCATCAAGATCAAGGCCACATTATTCTCTTGTGAAGCTCAAAAATCTAGTAAACAGAACACCGTGAATAAACTTTGAAAGGTCATTCAATGAAGTCAGTGGTAATAAAGAAACAACAACTACTACAGTGATAACTATTACACCGTCAACTACAATGAAACTGCAAATTTGCAACCTTTTCAGTCGATGCAGTCCTGAAAGCGGCATACCTTTGTGTATACTCAAAGTGAACCTTTCTTATTAATACTTAGGAAGAATAGATACACTTACCAGTACTTTGGGAGGTTACGTACGTCGCGGCGACATGAAAATAAGAGCTGGTTTCATAGAAAAGTGAATACGGTCGTTGTCTATGACTGGGTCCAAAACTTAAAATTTATAATAAACCTTCAAAAAAAATTATCATCAACGATAAAATTTAACACATCACATTTTTTTACACTTTGAAAATTGTTTTGAAAATCCAAATACTAACAATAAAAGTGAAATCTTTCAAAATGCTTGAAAAGCACTATGAGCACAAAATAAATTGGCAAAACCACAGTTTTCTACATATTGTTCTCTAGCGGTTCTGGACTTTTGTCACCATAAATTGTTCACATTTACATATATATAACATTTGCTACAAATCTCCGCTCTTTCACAAATCTCTACAAATTTTATAAATTCTCTGCAAAACTTCACAATCACTACAATTTCACAAATTCCACAGCAATCTCAGCAGTCTCAATAGTCTCAACAACATGGGATAAGCTTCATAGCCTCATCCTTCCTCAGCAACCTGAGATAGGCTCCATAGCCTCATCCTTTCTCAGCACCTAGGATAGGCTTTATAGCCTCATCCTTCCTCAGAACTTAGGATAGGCTACATAGTCTCATCCTTTCTCAGCATCTGGGATCCTCATCCTTTCTCAGCACCTGGGATAAGCTTCATAGCCTTATTCTTTCTCGGTACCTGGGATAGGCTTCATAGCCTCATCCTTCCTTAGCAACCTGGGATAGGCTCCATAGCCTCATCCTTCCTCAACAACCTGGGATAGGCTTCATAGTCTTATCCTTTCTTGGCACCTAGGATAGACTCCATAGCCTCATCCTTTCTCATCACGTGGGATAAGCTCCATAGCCTCATTCTTCCTCAGCAACCTGGGATAGGCTTCATAGTCTCATAGTCTCATCCTTTCTCAGTACCAAGGATATTCTCCATANTCAGTGGTAATAAAGAAACAACAACTACTACAGTGATAACTATTACACCGTCAACTACAATGAAACTGCAAATTTGCAACCTTTTCAGTCGATGCAGTCCTGAAAGCGGCATACCTTTGTGTATACTCAAAGCGAACCTTTCTTATTAATACTTAGGAAGAATAGATACACTTACCAGTACTTTGGGAGGTTACGTACGTCGCGGCGACATGAAAATAAGAGCTGGTTTCATAGAAAAGTGAATACGGTCGTTGTCTATGACTGGGTCCAAAACTTAAAATTTATAATAAACCTTCAAAAAAAATTATCATCAACGATAAAATTTAACACATCACATTTTTTTACACTTTGAAAAATGTTTTGAAAATCCAAATACTAACAATAAAAGTGAAATCTTTCAAAATGCTTGAAAAGCACTANAGCTTGAAGATGAGTCCCTGTGCTTTTTTTCCTGACCTAGTCTTTCTATGATATTACACATTTTTTTAATTTGATAATTCAAAATATTAACTAAAAATCAAAATTTTTTGACTACTGATCCCCAGCAATGATGTTTGAAATCCAAATTCACAACTTATAAAAAGAATACAACCTCACATCAACATTTGATAAATATACTTCTTGCTCATCCCCAGTGGATAACACCTTCTATATCCTCGGTGGGTGTTCACTAAGCTACCCATGGCGGATACTAGCGCAGTTCCTCCCTTATTGAGTTGTATACTCTTTAAGGGAAAGTAAACTTCAACCTTTTTCAATTGTTCTGTTGATCGCCTCGGTCAACGTCAATACGTGCGGTGTGATTGTTTAGCACACCACACCTATTGGAGGTCCATTGGTTGACCTTACTTTTGGGTGAAGGTTTCGGGTCTTTCCTTTGGTGATTAGGATCTAGCCTTAGGACTTTCCTAATGACTATCTTAACATCTTAAAAATGGTACCCACATTCTTCTTAGACATTTCAACCAAGTCTCGGTTCTCTATGTTGGTTTTATATGTGATCAATAATCTTTAATACAAAGATTAGAGATTACATAAGGGAACTCTGATGAGAATTCCTATAGGACCTATGAACCATAGGAAAGCATTACACTATTTTACACATTTTTGGACTTCAATGCATTGTATCATCATTCATAATCATCATAAACATTGCAATTTCATATCACAATATTGCAATCATTTCACTCATGGGTTGACCAAAATTATTTGAACCCATTCCCTAAAAAAATACCCCACTTGAATATTCTAATTCTGTAAAATTCCCCAAAACCGTCATTGAATCACAAAATCCACTTCAAGCCGTTTGATATTATCATTTAGAACATTTGAAATCCAAAAATTACAAAAATACCATATTTTCCCCAAAATTACCAAAATACCCCTAGACCCCTAAAATATCAAATTTTCTAAAATCTCTGAAAGTCACCGATAAGTCCTAAAAATTGCACTAAATCATTCCTTATGTCTTCATGAGAATTTTGATTATAATATTTTCATACTTCCGGATAACTTTTTGACACTTTGACACCAAAATAACGAATACTTAAAAAATGCTTTGGGCATCATAAAACCTTCCACATTGATTGAAAATGGCCCCGAACACTGTCATTTGACTTCGAATTTCTTCCTGAACCACCTCGAGCCTTTAAAGCAACTTTTTGACCATTTTGATCAAAGTCAACCAAAATTACCAAAATGCCACTCATGGACAAAAAATTCTCAAATCCTCTAAAATCATCTCAAACACCCCTAAAATCAATTCTTGACCATCCATTGGGTCGAATTTCACTAAATTCACTCACTTTGATAAAAATTGACAAATTGAGCTTCATAACCAATCAAATACCTCACTTTCAAATTCAACATGTCTAGATCTAATTTCAAATGAATCCAAATCAATTTAATTGGCCCATGATCAATTTCCAAAATGATCAATCGCAAACCAAAAATTTGTCAAAAATTAAATTTGATGCATTTTTGACCCGATCGCAGAAAAAATAGTCTGAACGACACTGGATGACGAAATGAACCGCAACCGTGCGGGCGTGTCCGGAGCGTTGATTTTACTTAGGGAGGAAGTTCATTTCACCACGATGACGCATTTGGCGAAAAATGCGCAGAGAGATTTAAATAATAATAATGATATTATTACTATTATTATATAAAAAATAAAAAATTTTAAAATAAATCCTCACGCATGTAGCAATAATATATATATATATATATATATATATATATATCAAAAAAAGATTCTATTAGCATTCAAAAAGAGGTTGCAATTCTAAGGTGAGGGACTTTGNTATATATATATATATATATATATATATATATATATATATATATATATATATATATATATATATAGCAAAAAAGGATTCTATTAGCCTTCAAAAAGAGGTTACAATTCTAAGGTGAGGGACTTTAAACTTGTCCCCCTTAAGTAAAAAGGAAAGAGAAGGGGAAGGATGCTTGGATACAAAAGCTATTTGAGATTGTGCTCCACTAGTAGCTAAAAAGTGCGTTGGTATGTTTCCTTCCCTGTAGATGAAGGAAAAGTAAACTCTTGTTTCCACCATTAACTGATTGATCTGGATAATCCACTGTTGTATATGACAAGGGGGGTGTTTCGACCTGTCATGTATTCCACAAGCTGAAATGAATCCACTTCCACTTGTAAGGGATTCCATTTGTTTATAGAAGCCAGCTTTAGTGCCTAAAAAATAGCAATGGTTTCAATTTCATGGTGTCTGCTGCCATTATGGGTGACTGGAAATGAAGTAAACAGATCCCTTTGTGGTCTCTGAAGACACCTCCCATGCCAGCCGCCTTTGGGGAGAAGCTTCCATCAGTATTGACTTTTATTAAAGGATACAATGGTTTCTTCCACACTACCTTGATAATATGGAAGCTTTTTTGTTTAGCAGTTTTACAAATGTTCAGGATGTTTGGGAACTTTTTCCATTGTATCAGTTTTCTGATGAATGACAGNCATCAGTATTGACTTTTATTAAAGGATACAATGGTTTCTTCCACACTACCTTGATAATATGGAAGCTTTTCTGTTCAGCAGTTTTACAAATGTTCAGGATGTTTGGGAACTTTTTCCATTGTATCAATTTTCTGATGAATGACAAATAGTTGGCCACCACTCTTCCAGTAACAGCCCCAATGTCCTCATGTTTGGCTTGATTTCTTGCAACCCATATGAATTATGCAATAATAAAAGGAGTGGAGCCTAATTTCAACCTATTCCATTCACCCCAGCAGTTATTCAGACTCTCCCAATCCAATTTGATTGTGTTGATATGAAAGTGTGAGTGCAGGTCTTTCCACACCTGTCTAGAAAAGTCACATTTAAAGAAAATNGTTGGCCACCACTCTTCCAGTAACAGCCCCAATGTCCTCATGTTTGGCTTGATTTCTTGCAACCCATATGAACTATGCAATAATAAAAGGAGTGGAGCCTAATTTCAACCTATTCCATTCACCCCAACAGCTATTCAAACTCTCCCAATCCAATTTGATTGTGTTGATATGAAAGTGTGAGTGCAAGTCTTTCCACACCTGTCTAGAAAAGTCACATTTGAAGAAAAGAAGTTTGGAAGACTCAATATCTTTTCTACATAAATAACATATAGAAGGTCCCCTCAATCCCTTAAGTTTCAGAAAGTCATCAGATGGAATTAGATTATTGAGCACTCTCCGAGAAAAGAAAGCCATAGAAGGTGATAATAAGTTGTTTCATATACAATCTCTCCAGGGAACCTTATCCCAATGATATAATTGCTCATAGCTATTTTTAGTAACACTTTGATTGGAGTTGTAAGCAAAGGCAAATTTATCTTTTCTTTCTCTATCCACCTGAATCTGCTTCACCTTGTTTACAGATTGTGCAGTGAGTAAGTTGTGAAGTAAATCTACAGACCAAGACTGCCCCTCCCAGCATTCATTCACCAACATGTTCCTATTTAGGTTATGAGACAAGGGATCCAATGTTCCATCAGGACACCATCTGTCTAGCCAAAAGTTGATGTTGTCATGTCCCAGCTCCCATAAGTACAACTTTTCAGCAGTTTCCCTGAACTTTAGCATCTNTGTGCAGTGAGTAAGTTGTGAAGTAAATCTACAGACCAAGACTGCCCCTCCCAGCATTCATTCACCAACATGCTCCTATTTAGGTTATCAGACAAGGGATCCAATGTTCCATCAGGACACCATCTGAATAGCCAAAAGTTGATGTTGTCATGTCCCAGCTCCCATAAGTATAACTTTTCAGCAGTTTCCCTGAACTTTAGCATCTTATTCCAAACTCTAGAGTCTCCCAGCCCACTTGAAACTAAGTTAGGGTGGTCAGCTCTACAGTATTTAGCAAACATAAATTTGGCCCAAAGAGTTTCCTATTTTCTGAAGGTAAGCCATAGTCTACACATGCTAATTTGTTACAGCTGTTGTAGCCCCTTAAATCCCAGTCCTCCTGCTGATAGAGGTTTGGCCACTTTCTACCAACTTGCCCATATCATTTGCTTCCTCTTTCCGGTCCAGAGAAATCTGNAATCCCAGTCCTCCTGCTGATAGAGGTTTGGCCACTTTCTACCAACTTGCCCATATCATTTGCTTCCTCTTTTCGGTCCAGAGAAATCTGTTGAATAATCTTTCCAACAGCAGTTGTGTACTTTTCTTCATCACTACCACCTATAGGATGTACATAAGGAAAGTGGTTAGGACACTCTTTAATAAAGTAATTATGCCCCCATTATAGAGAAATTAGTCGGTCCAACTTTGTAGAGTGGAGTTTATTTTATCTACTATATCATCAAATTGAGNATCTGTTGAATAATCTTTCCAACAGCAGTTGTGTACTTTTCTTCATCACTGCCACCTGTAGGATGTACATAAGGAAAGTGGTTAGGACACTCTTTAATAAAGTAATTATGCCCCCAATATAGAGAAATTAGTCGGTCCAACTTTGTAGAGTGGAGTGTATTTTATCTACTATATCATCAAATTGAATTAGTTTAGTTCTTCCCCTACATAGATTCACTCCCAGATATTTAAAAGGGGTCTGCATGGCAGTGAAATCAATAAGCTCCATGATCCAATGCCTACTGGAAGGGGAAGTTATTTTGCTAAACAACACCTGACATTTCTCTTTGTTCACCATAAGTCCAGAAGTATGTTGAAATTCCTGTTGACAGTTGTGCAGGCTCCTAGCAGCAGTCTTGTTGGCTCTGGAAAATATAATTATTTTATTGATCCCTGGAGAGTGCCAATATGCACAGTACAACAATAATTCATATTATATTTCACTTATATTTTCTTACTTTACAACAAAACTAAAAACTTAATCCTGAAGAAAAATAAGAATTTAACTTTTAATTTATATGTATATATATATATTGGGATACTACGCAAGTATACATATCGTTATCAAATAATATAGGACTTTTTTAATAAGACCTGAATATCGAACCCTCAGAGAGAATACACAATATGCACNCTTCTTTGGCACTTGCTACCACTGAGACCATATACCTCAAGTGGTGCAATAGTGTCTTTGACTAGCTCTCAGCTTGAAGATGAGTCCCTGTGCTTTTTTTCCTGACCTAGTCTTTCTATGATATTACACATTTTTTTAATTTCATAATTCAAAATATTAACTAAAAATCAAAATTTTTTGACTACTAATCCCCAGCAATGATGTTTGAAATCCAAATTCACAACTTATAAAAAGAATACAGCCTCACATCAACATTTGATAAATATACTTCTTGCTCATCCCCAGTGGATAACACCTTCTATATCCTTGGTGGGTGTTCACTAAGCTACCCATGGCGGATACTAGCGCAGTTCCTCCCTTACTGAGTTGTATACTCTTTAAGGGAAAGTAAACTTCAACCTTTTTCAATTGGTCTGTTGATCGCCTCGGTCAACGCCAATACGTGCGGTGTGCTTGTTTAGCACACGACACCTATTGGAGGTCCATTGGTTGACCTTACTTTTGGGTGAAGGTTTCGGGTCTTTCCTTTAGTGACTAGGATCTAGCCTTAGGACTTTCCTAATGACTATCTTAGCATCTTAAAAATGGTACCCACGTTCTTCTTAGACATTTCAACCAAGTCTCAGTTCTCTATGTTGGTTTTATATGTGATCAATAATCTTTAATACAAAGATTAGAGATTACATAAGGGAACTCTGATGAGAATTCCTATAGGACCTATGAACCATAGGAAAGCATTGCACTATTTTACACCTTTTTGGACTTCAATGCATTGTATCATCATTCATAATCATCATAAACATTGCATTTTCATATCACAATATTGCAATCATTTCACTCATGGGTTGACCAAAATTATTTGAACCCATTCCCTAAAAAAATACCCCACTTGAATATTCTAATTCTGAAAAATTCCCCAAAACTGTCATTGAATCACAAAATCCACTTCAAGCCATTTGATATTATCATTTAGAACATTTGAAACCCAAAAATTACAAAAATACCCTATTTTCCCAAAAATTACCAAAATACCCCTAGACCCCTAAAATATCAAATTTTCTAAAATCTCCCAAAGTCATCGATAAGTCCTAAAAATCGCACTAAATCATTCCTTATGTCTTCATGAGAATTTTGATTATAATATTGTCATACTTCCGGATAACTTTTTGACACTTTGACACCAAAATAACGAATACTTAAAAAATGCTTCGGGCATCATAAAACCTTCCACATTGATTGAAAATGACCCCGAACACTGTCATTTGACTTCGAATTTCTTCCTGAACCACCTCGAGCCTTTAAATCAACTTTTTGACCATTTTGATCAAAGTCAACCAAAATTACCAAAATGCCACTCATGGACAAAAAATTCTCAAATTCTCTAAAATCATCTCAAACACCCCTAAAATCAATTCTTGACCATCCATTGGGTCGAATTTCATTAAATTCACTCACTTTGATAAAAATTGACAAATTGAGCTTCATAACCAATCAAATACCTCACTTTCAAATTCAACATGTCTAGATCTAATTTCAAATGAATCCAAATCTATTTAATTGGCCCATGATCAATTTCCAAAATGATCAATCGCAAACCAAAAATTTGTCAAAAATTAAATTTGATGCATTTTTTACCCGATCGCAGAAAAAATAGTCTGAACGACACCGGATGACGAAATGGACCGCAACAGTGCGGGCGTGTCCGGAGCGTTGATTTTACTTAGGGAGGAAGTTCATTTCACCACGATGACGCATTTGGCGAAAAATGCGCAGAGAGATTTAAATAATAATAATGATATTATTACTATTATTATATAAAAAATAAAAAATTTTAAAATAAATCCTCACGCATGTAGCAATAATATATATATATATATATATATATATATATAT
>JXCR01137201.1:114275-160624 GCA_002079205.1 Phalaenopsis hybrid cultivar | reverse complement strand
TATAAATATATATATATATATATATATATATATATATATATATATATATATATAGATATATATGTACATATATATATGTTACCATAATATTTAAAGCATAAAATTAACACTTACCAGTCTCATATTATACTCCATATAGTGTCCCACCAATTTTCTTTCAACACCCGTGGCTCCGCAATTTGAGCTCTGATTTTGCTTGGCGAGATTGCTCTTCTTTTGTTACCTTAGTGAATTGCATGTCGTAAATAGTAACCTAAAAATCTCCTTAGAAAGCCACAAGTGCCACTGACACATGTTTCATACTTGGCCAAACATGTCGTGAAGGTGATTGCTCTTGTTTTGCTTGAAGCTCCTCCCTACATGAGCCTCATGCTCATGGAGCAAGGAGAACTATTCTTGGAAAATCTAAATAAAAAAGTTAGAATGATAAACATCTTTAGATAAATGAAGTAAACCGAATTCAGTATATACATATCATAAACTCTTGAAATCACATATCCTAAGCGGTCATCAGGATCTCTTTCCACAATATGTACAGAGAGTCATACTAATTCCAAATAACATCTTGAATGACATGAGTGGAAGAAAAAATATTGAAAATACTATATGATTAGTTTTATATTAAATTATAAAATATAAAGCATTAAGAAAAACTTTTGTCTGTCCTATAAGTTAGAGCGAGAGCTGAAGTTACTGTAGCTCATTGTCGCTCGCTCGGTAGGAGCAGTATGGCCTTGTGTTGAAGCCGATGACTTTACAATCTCAGTTGGTGGTGGTGCTGGTGTGGTCGGACTGATGATGTTTATTGAGGTTTTTGGCAAAGCTAATGATGTCAGGGTGAAGGCCTGTTGGGACAAGTCCAAAGCAAGAGTAGTCGTGAAGGAGAGCAAAAGAGCAGTACTCGCCACCAAAGTCCCTCGACCACTTCAGCTAACCACTTTCTTTCTTCGATACTATCTTATGCCACACCACTAGGAGGGAGATAGTCCCCCCAAGGGCTCAGCAACAAGGAAAGAAACATTAATTAGTACACATAATTTTTAACAACAAAACTGGTGTAACTTAAAATGTAAATCTGTGTAGTAAACATAAGCCTAAAATAAAAAGTGTACTCTGCAAATTAATGAAATTGAGAGCTTAAATATGCTCATTAAATAGAAAACAAATATGTAAAGTATAATATACAAACTACTGGGATTAGAAACACAAAACTAAACAGTCAACAAAAAATGAAAATGTAAAGTGCAATCTTGAAACTACTAACACTAAAAACATAAAACTAATTAGTCAATAGAAGTTGAAAATGTAAAGAACAATCTACTAACTACTGAAATTGAAATAAATCATTAGACAATAATCAAAAGACTAAAAAATAAAGTCCAATCTATAATATAGGTAGTAACTTACACATCCTACACAACCTTGTCTGATAAGTAACTAGAAAATGCAATTAAAATTTCTTCTTCCAAAATATCTCCAAGTCATCCTTATCATTAAGAGAAAACACTAACATCCTGTAAACTTAGTTCTTCAGGGCTATGATCCACTAAAATGCATAAATCTATCATTTCTACTTCTTGATGAGTGGGTTTAATAATATTATGAATATCAATGGAGGCTTTAGGTTTACTTATTATGAAAATTTCCCTAGTGACATTATCTCTGGCTTTATGAGAATTTTAAAGATAATAAACCTAACTCGCTTGTCTTGCAGTAATGAAAGGATCAAATATAGCATATTTTCTGTTCACTTTTATTCCTATTATATTATATGTTAAGTTTACCCTTATTTCACGATTTGAATAGGATCAAACAAATTATTTTTTTTAAATGACCCTATATGGAATTTTATTCCATCACAAAAAAATTTACAACACCCAACAATAAGTTCTAACTACAAACAAATACATCTCACACCAGAAAAAACCTAGAGATCGTCCACACCAAACAACTCACACAAAAAAAGATTAAAAAAATAATCAAATCATCCTAATAAAAGTAATATACAAAAAATCACTATGTAAAGGAATAACAAGATCCCTAGGAACAAACTAGAAACAAAAATGCATTATGAAGAGCGACCCAATTTTGCAGTCCAATCTACAGATTTATTCCTTCTCTATGAACAAATGGCCACTGCACCTGCAAAAGAACACTTAAAGAAAGATGTTTCCTCATTCAAAACATTATATAGTAAGGATACTCCACCACTTGAGAACAACATTTACATAACAACAAAGAGTCCATTTTAACTTGAATTTTATAGCAACTGCACTTTTGGGCCAAGAACAATGCTTTAACAGTAGAATCAATTTTTTTAAACAGAGAAGAAGGGGCCACAAACCAAGCTAAGCAAGTACCATGACAATTTCTAAAAACCCTTCCAATACCAACAAGCTTACCTTCAACTGCCATCCACATTAACTTTGATAATGTCAAGCATAGTTAACCTCCATTTAATAAGGATGACTTAGATTTAACATCTATATAAATTGGAGAATTCAACTTTTTAAGCAAATTCAACAATCCATATGTTAGAGGCTTCTTAAACTTACCAAATTTAAAAATTTTAACAAAGAACCTTGAACATTTTGAAAGTATCCTCCCCAACCAACATAAAGTTCTTATGCTTAATCTCATTCCTTGCAAACCAAGGAAACCAAAAAGTAATAAAAGGAACATTACCAAAACAAATTTTCCTTCAAACCTCTACAATCTTGAATATAGTTGTTCGTGGAAGAAAAGCATCCAATATAAAAAATCCTATCCAAAATTTCATAAAGAAGCTTTCAAGCAGATTCAGTAAAACTACATTTAATATAAATGTGTTCTACAAATTCCTCTCCCTTCTTGCATAGTAAGCGAACAGAAGAAGACGGAAGCCTTTTAAGAATTAAAATATCATCAGTAAGGATAATGTTGTGCAATAATCACCAAGAAAAAAAGGATTGACAAGGTTTAATCCATTGATTCTAAATCCACTTTAGATCTTGACCTTGAGAGAAAGGTAAAGATTTAACAATTGTCTTTAAAATAGTTTCACCCATCATACTTTTAACTTCCACAATATCTTAAGAACTCATTAGAATGAGAACATTGTAAATATGATATGCATCCTCAAAATTAACAAAATTTTCAGTATTCCAACATTACTACAAGAGTTCTTCCAATGGTTAGCCACAAAAAAATGATATCAAAAGGACCACCATAATTTGAGAAAGAGAACTGGTACCCAACCACTCATCATATGAAAAACTAAAATTACCATTATCAATGTCACAACAAATTAAATCTTTAGCTTCTCTAGCATATTTAAGCATCTCTTTCTAAACCAAATTTTGTTTAATGTTAGAAGAAAAATAAAGAGGATTAGAGTTAGCTCAACACTTATTAGTTTTCAAAAAAGTGGCACATTGAGAACTATCAATACAAAAATAAATCCACAGTTTCATAAAACAAATTTTCATAGAATTTTTGATCTCCTAAAACTCAAACCATCATATTTAATGGGTTTACAAAGTTTGGGCCAGTTTTTTCAGTAAATCATATTTTCCTTGCCTGCCGAAAGAAATTTATTAAAAATATTATCCAATTTTTTAGGTTTTTGTTATTTTTGTTGGACTTTTATTGATTCACTAGCTTATCATATCATCGTCGTATAATTCTCTTTCCAAATAAGCCTCTTGAAACCATATCCATGAAGATAACCCTATAAATGTAACCAACAACCAGAGAATCAAGTTTTTATGCTTGTTCTAGGTTAAGAGTAGCTCCCAAAGGAACGTATGCTGTTTGTTAATTTCATCTTGGGGGAAGCCTAAGAATACTCTCGATAAGAAAAATCATTCTTACATATATTTTGAATCAATTTTTTATAAAACAAAATGATTTTTTATCATCTAAAGTGTGTGAATCTTGATGTTTTTGATATTTACTGGGCCATAGTGTAGAATCATAACCACTACGGGCAATGACACCAAGGCATGTTGGGTCCACAATTTGAAATCAACAAAATTTTGAAAGGAAAATACATGGCTCAAAAGGTGGTGTTCACAAGAAAGGGGAGGAATCCATAAGTAGGTATAGGCAGCCAGAAAAGGATATCATGGATCCTTCATCCTGGATGTGAAGGTAGTAGACCCAACATAGCTAGATACTTCTTTTCAGCAACCTATGAATTGCATTGTCCAAGGAAAACTTGGTAACCTTAAGGCTAAAGGAAAGAAACCTCTAATTTTATATCACTCTCTAATGGGTAGAATAGGTAATGGTGGGACTTATGCTCATCAGTTCAATGAAAAAGACGTCAATGTACAGGAGAAAGGAAGTAGGGTCTAATTACATAGCCAGAACCACCTTACAAAGGGCTTACACCCCTATCTGGGTCGGGGGAGCTCTAACACCCTAATCGTACTAGAAAACCTTATATATAATAATCATATGCTTGGTTTAGTTGATTGAAGGAGCATGGGGACTCCTCCTTAGGACATACAAAATGACACAGTTATATTTACAAGTTAATTTAAATGTGGAGACCCTATTAGGGATGACTTGGGATATTGCCATGCTATGAAACCCATTTTAAAATTAGCCTCATGATCATGTAGAAAAATAAGTTCATATTACAAAATATTGATTTTAAAATTAGAATATTTTAATCTTAAATTTTAAATTTTATCTTGAATCTTTTATTATTAAGATTTTTAAAAAAATCATTTTAAACCTTAAATAACTTATGTTACATTTCTATATGAGCCATAACAATCCACAGTCAATGAAAGAAAGAAAAATGCCAACGCACTGTGTAATGTAAATAAAAGCTAGCCAAGAAATATATATAACAGGCCAATGTCATTGGGTTGATAACATATCCTAAGAAAGTAGGAAAAACTATTTGGCTCTGTATATACATGTCCGATGCTAATTCTATATATAAATTTGAATTCAAAATTAGGGTATAGGACAAGAAATTTGCTCATGATTCCCTTCATATGGTTTGTTGCATCATATACCTCAAAATCTGTGCTCGTATCTTATTTCAGATATAGAATCAATTTTAAGACTCTATTAAGCAAATGATAGAGTAAAAATAAGGACTCAATCTACAACAAAGTTAGCACAGGTTGTATTCATATATTTCATATGAGTCATGTTTGACGGGAGGAACTTTTAACAACAAATGCATCAAAATGCTATATTTCAAATATTTATTACTCCTCCCTTTTATTATGTGTATGTGGATTTAGGCGTGGCTCCCTATAAGATGTCTTCCCTTATTATACTATTGTGCATGTCTTGAACCTAGTAATCATGTGAATGTTGGCCTCATTTTTGAGATATTTTGTTTTCCCTTTCTCTACATACCCTAGGCTCTAGTCTTAAGATTTCCCTGTTTTGACTCTCTTAGATGACTAGTCTGGGACTCAACCCCCTTTAGAAATTCAAGCCATTTCCTCACTCTTTGTAGTTTCATATAGACGGTTTTAGATCCTCAACATTCGATTGAGTCGATCGAAAAGCTGACATATTGAAGCTCAAATTGAGCTCCTATATAAATTTGAAAGACGTAGGTAGACACCGTAACACGTACAATGTTTAACTTGCTACTACGAGCGATATGTTTGACTTTGTTCGCCACTTATGTGAGGACCGATCAATAATATACTCACTAAACGACTTCGATCGGGTCAAAATAATTTCATTTTTTGTTCCACGCGTGAATCACAGTTAATTTGACACAATCGACGATGAATTTGTCCGAATGATTCTGGATGACGAAACAGACTGCGCTATTGCGTCCGGGACGTCAATTTTAACTAGGTAGGACATCCATTTTGTTAGGGCACCGCACATAAACGAATTTAGTATAATTTGATATTTTTGTTATAATAAAAAAAATCTTCTTTTAAATAAATAAATAAAAAAAATTATTGCCCTAAATCTAAACTCTCCCTTGCGCCTCTGTTCTTTGCCTTAGCCGGACCGTGGAGTCCCCTTGCTGGTTTGTCAGTCATCCCTTTCCTTTCCGAGCCCTCGTCACCGGTAGCCTCGCCAGTAGCCCGTTGTAATAATCTTTCCCGCCTAAACGAGTCCGGTAACCTTCTCGTTCTTGAATTTGAACGTTGTATTTGCCCTTTGAGGTGTTTCTTGTCACCTCCCCTTTTTTTTATCGCTGGTGAGCCCTGGCCCTCTCGATGGCTATAAATACCCTCAATGGGAAGAGAATGATGATGATGTTTTCTTTTTCTTGAGATTTTGGAGGGATTTTGCCAGAAGCTTTCATTTGGTGACTTCTTCTTACTCTTTTCATTTCTTGAGCTAATGAGAAATCGTGGTCAGATTTCAGTTATTTTGAGAATTGTTTATTCTTGATCATGATTTTGATAGATTAACATCACAGTTATATTATTTGGCCCTTTTCAAATTCAAGTGTTGAGATCTTTTGGGTATCAAATGCTATAATTCATGTTCTTCTTTCTATTCTTACTTGAATGCATATACAAGGATTATTTCTTTATGGTTTTGGAATAAATATTTGGGGCTATAATTTTCTGCTTCCTTTGCTGCCTCCTTTAGCACCATAGAATCTATTTCAAATCAGTTTAGGGTGTTGATTCAATTTCTGAATTAGTTATTCATGTGATACTACCTATGTGATTATAAAATGGAGAACTTTCCTTTAGATCTAATGAAGATTCGAGACCGGTTTTGATCTTCTTGCTGCCCCTTTATTTGTGTATAACCTCTAGAATATGTTGGTGTTCTAAATAACTATATATTGGGGCTCGATTTTTGTCCTCATCACTGTCCCTTATTCGAATATATATTGGAGAACCTTCTTTGATTTTGGATACTAGTTTGAGGCTGCAGTTCCTACTACCCTAGTAGTCCCTATATGAATATATATGTTGAAGATGTGTTTTCTAATTTTGAATATCATTTGGGGGCAGGTTCTCTGTGCTTATTGTAGTCCTTATATGAATATATGTGTTGGAGATGCATTTTCCAATTTTGAATATTATTTGGGGACTGGCTCTCTATGCTTCTTACTGCCCCCTAATTCGAATACACATGGAAGATTATCCTTTGGTTTTGAATATTTGTTTTGATGTTCAATTTTTGTTCATTTTTCTGTACATTATTCTAACATATATATGAGTCTATATCTTGAGTTTTGGATACTCGTTTTGGGTCTGATTTTTGTGTTTCTCGCTTCCCTTATTCTGAAATATATTTGATGATTGTTTTGATCTGGGATGGCGGCTTGTGGTTATGATTTTTATTCCTTTTACTGCTTTATCAGTTTTGGAGGTGTATTTTTTACTTCCCTTACTGTATTATTTAAATATACATTGGAAACCAATCTCTGATTCATGATAGCTCCTTTAGTGTCTTGAATAATACCTCAATTGTGGCCTACATTGTTGAGCTCGGTTTTCATTTTCTAATAGTTCAATTTTTGGCTCTTTTAATTGCTTGGGTTTTGTCCCTTACTTTGCTCGGTTTTGTTTGAGGAGGACGGTTTGGTTATGGCCACATGTTGGAATTGTTTCTTGCTTTGAATAGCTCTTTTAATGGCTTGGTTTTGCTTCTTCTTGGTGGTTTTGCTTAGCCCTTATGCTGAGCTTGGTTTTGTGCTTCTTGTTGTTCCCTTTATTCAAACTTAAATATTAGAAATTTTTGGTGATTTAGGTAGTTGTTTGGTGCCTTTTTTTTGGCTTGGTTGTGGTCCTCTTTGTTGTTCCTTATTCGAATACCTGTTGGAATTTTTTTTTTGTTTCGGAATACATGTTTGGAGCTGATTTTAATCTCTTGTTGAAATTGGCTTCTTGTTTACATAAATTTCATAAGTTTGAACTTGGCAACAACGTATTTCTCCTTGGGAAAATGATAGAGCATGTAATGATCATATCTATAGGTTTAAAGTTTAAACTTAGAAGTGGAAAATAGATGTTATAGAAAAGCTTAGAAGATTGCTTCTTCCATATCTCTGATATGAAATACATAAAAAAATTTGTTGGATGAGCATATGAAATATTGAGGTGGCCAATTAGTTAGACACGAGGGTTAACAGGCGATGATGCAAAAAAAAAACCATTTGACAGCTCAGTTTATAGCTGAAATATAAAATCAAAATTGAATTAGTGATGCCCTTTCACCCCTAGATCATCAACAACTCTAACCCTTTTTTAAAAGGTTCGAGAATGGGCAGCCACAAAAAAAAGAACAAATATTACAGACACTACACAGATACTACACTCACAAAAAAATAACAGATACTAGAGACACTACACAGATACTACACTCACAAAAAGAATAGATACTACAAATACCCCACAAATACTAAAATCGCGAAAGAAAAGATACGACACTACACCGTAGATACCATATCTTGACTAATGCAAGCATACATTGGATATCACCTACACGTACAATTCATACATCACATAGTACATCTTGTACACCACATATAGATACACCATATATCTTTATTTGATGGATCTAAGTATAATCATATCACCTTTTTTTCTAATGCAGACACTTTATCCACACACTACACTCTGCAAGACAGATATTGCATATCATGTACAGATACTACGAGGTTTACACAGATATTACACTTTCACAAGAATTATATACTACACTCATACACACTATACAGTTCACACACTATGCCCTGCACGATAGATCCTACACTCGCATACACATACACTGCACTTCGATAAGTTTAGATACTACTCTTCATGTATAGGTACACAAGACTTTAAAGAGTTCAGATACTACTCTACTCACTTATTCACTAAGTGAGAAGGGTCTAAGACTGTTTGGTTATAGGGGTGATTTGTTGGTGGCCTCTAGTTGATGTTGATAGGTTGACCTCGATATATTAGTTGCCTGTGGGATCGAGATAAAGAAAAAAAAGGGGTCTAGTTTGAGCCTATCCCCAAATTAAGAATCTAATATCCCATCATGAGACTTTCATATGCTTATCATTTACCCTTTTCTTTTATAATCTACAAATGTTTACCTAACCCATTTTTATCATACAATTGTAATCCGTTTGAAGCTTTAGCAAAATTTGATCAGGTACGCTTTTATTTATTTAATTTTTGTACTTTATTTTCTGCATACTTCTTTTTATTTTGTACTGTACTGTACTTCGTTACATGTCCCATGCATTTTTTTTACTTCATCTTATAGCATAGTCTCTTTGTTTGTTCTTTGTTGTACTGTATACATTTACCAGTATTCACGCTTTAGCTGCTACCTTTCTAGTATGTTTGTGCAATCCCCTATGGTAGGCCGTTCAAGGCATGGTTTTTGTTTATTATTATTCTCTCTTCTCTCTCTCCTCTTCTCAGAACGAGATGACAACGTGGTCGGCTGACGATTCATCTCTGGACAACAATCGAGACAACTACCAAAGATGGAAGGATGAGCTTATACAGAACTTCAATAGATTTAAATAACATACCTATAAGACATTAAGGTTGTTCATTTGGCACGACTTAAATCCTCATATTTTCTTTTAGAACTTTCTATGATTTTATATCGTACGGTATAAGTCCTAAACTTTTAAGATTCTGAGGTCGTCATTTAGTACGACATAAATCCTTACATTATCTCGGGCTATTTGCATATGAAATATAGATGGAAGTCCTGAACATCAAAATAATTTGCAGGATTGAAACATCAAATAATTTCTCTTTCAAAGCCGTAAAGCCAAACCGTAGATTAGTTTGAGATGTCACTGAATATTCTTCAGTATCTTCGACATCTCTTACTTTTTGTTCCTTTAGATTCCAGAAATAACTGTTCCTATTTCAACCTATCCTATTTGACTTTTCCTATGAACAATCGTGGAAACTTGAACGTTGAATTCTTTAAGACGAAGCATCTGATCATTATCGAGAGTTTTCCTAGGTGACTTCGGTTGTCTAAGATGTATTTAACTATAGGGGCTTGCTCCTATAGGGAATTTAAGAACCCAGATTAATCAAAGCCCTATCTAATCTATGTATTGGATAGGGGAATTTTTCGGCTATAAATGTTGCTGACCAAAATAAAGTCATAAACTTTTAAGTTTAGATAGTTAAGCCTACCAATAAGTGATATGTCCATCCTTCAAGATGATATATCATTTATGGTATTGCGCTCAACTATTTAAAGTATTAGATATATGAGGTCTATCTGGTCTCATCATTTTTCAAAAAATAAAAGGATACCATTNTATATATATATATATATATTAAATTCCAAATTTTAATTTTAAAATTTTATTTTCAAAAGAAAAATAGCCGACAATTTCTGACGACTCCGCTGGGAAATAGTTCCTCTCTCCATTTTGATCAAGAGGTTTTGGTTTCAAACTTCGGTAGTGTGCCCATACCCCTAATGGGTCAGACTATCATTTTTCTATTGGCATACTTCACTCATTTCTTCCTTGAGTAGGTATTGTCAACTCCTTTGATTCTGGAGCCGCTGTTTAATCACCCATACATAGAAAGGTTCCAAAATCTTTAAATTCTAAATAGAATGGATTCCAAATTGGTGTGAGATGTTAGGAGACGATTCATAGGAGTGAGTTTGATTGGAGAAGCTTTCTCTTTAAATCACGAACACATGCCCTACACATCCTACTCTTTTCTTTATTTATCACATTTTGATTTGATTATTTAAAACCTATAAATAAAGCTTAACGTGTATATATATAAAGAAATTTGTTCTGATAAGTCTCGAAAGAGATGCTCAGTTAAATGGTTTGATTTGATTCATGATAGTCGCCCTAAATTGCTGCAACCATGGCTGTAAGAGTCGTGAGTCTAATTTTTGAAAATTTGAAATTACAAAAAATGGCTACACCAAATTTGATCTTCTCCTTTGACACTAGAATGGAGTTGGCTGTAAATAAGAATAAGCTGTCTGATAGAGTCGTCATTCACTTTGGACAAGGATTTGACAATACTGACATTAAGTTTGGAGACATTACCATCGTTGTACTGAGAAATAAAATTCCTGAAATGATGGAGCCCATAGTAGAATTTAACTTGAAGTCGACACATGATTTCCCACCTTTGAAAAGAGTTTCAGCTGAGCATAACGTTGCTACTGTTACAAAGATCGCTAAAATTTTCAAGGATACCGTAGAGACAACTGTTAGTACCCCCACCACTCTAGTCACTGCACCTCTCAATTTCACCGCTCGACTTAAAGGGAATAAGATTCAGGTAGATGACGAGTCTATCATTGTGGAGGGTTTGACGTTCTTGAAGGAACCTTCTGTGTTTGAAATAAGGTCTAGTTCGAGGTCTGTACCTCTGACCAGGACTCAGAGAAGGAACAAGAATCAGAGAATAGCTAAGATTAAGAAAGTGAAAGATGTCGAGGTTGTTGCCTCGATTTCCTTGGATGAAGATGAAGAAATTGGATTACCCAAGACCTCCCCTCTCTTAAAAGGGAGCATGTTTCATCCACTGTCTGCTGCTCTTGAAGAAGAGGATGTCCAGAAGATCGCTGCTGCACTATCTCAATTCTATCACCATAATAATCAAGTAAAGACCAAAGGATTCATACCATTAACGCAAGTTCATATGGTCTTTAAGAAGTTGACAAAGAAAGAAAGATGTTCTGTTGATGAAATCCTCAATAGGATGGGAGGCGCTATGTCACCCCTGATGAGGAGATAGATATTAAAGAACGATATGGTCATTTTGCAACCTGTAAAGAAATTTGAGAAAAGGCGAGAAGGTTTGCTTCAACGAACCTCTTAGAAAGTCTATTCAGATGATCTTCATTTAAGTTCCGCCTCTGCCACTCCACAACCACCCAAGATTCCTGTCAGACAACGTTTGGGAGCCCGTGTTCCTTCTATTTCCATCGCCGTCACTTTTACCGCCAATCTTTTGCCAAATTTTAGGGGACAAAAACAATTAAATATCACCTTGGGCTAAGAATAAGTTTACCCAAAGTACAGAATAAGCCCTTACCATGGTTAGAAAGATCAAGGGACAGTAAAAGATTACCTGGTAATTGTTTTGTTCAGACACTAGGGGGCCCATCGATTCTCAGCATATGGATGTCACCAATAAGTCACTCGACCCAAAGATACTTGTATCTGAGAAGATGGTGTGGTGACCTAAGGTTGTTGAACCAACACATACGGAAGAGCCCATGATGGAAAATTATGGAGAAAATTCCACATGTGATGTGTTGCCCGCTGCAATCACCGTTGAAAACGCTGCTTGACGGTTGTCACAGACTGATCTCAAGGTGTCTAAAAGAGACCCAATTGAATTAAATATAGAAAAACTCAGAAAAGACATTAAGCAGTTTTCTAAAGAAAGAGAAGATGAATTGGATGATTAAGAGGATTTGACTGATTATATGATGAAGATTTCACCAAGATAAATGTGGTGGAAACCCGAGCATCTTCATCCTTCGAGAGGCACCAGAAGAGGAGAGTGCTGTGGAAATATTGCAAAAGATTATGTAGCAAAAGGATGAGCAGATGGAGTACATGAAAGCAAAAATGCAGGAAAAGATGGCTGCTATTATGACTTTACAAAATGAGCCACAGTCTCCAAAGAGAGTGCCTGTTGAGGTAAACCAACCGGATGTGGTACAGATTGAAAATAAAAAAAAGACATCCACGTCTATTAATAAAGAAGAACAGGATAAGAAAGATCATGTCCAAAATTTGATACCGAAGAAGGACATTAAAAGTATGATAGAACAATAGGTGAAAGAAACCATGATACAATCCAAAGGCGGTGCATCAGTTCTAAGGGGTAGACCATATCCTAAAGAATTTGATGTCGTGCAATATCCCAAGGGTTTTGTACAACCTCTGTTTAAAAATTTTGATGGAACAGGAAACCCTCAACAACATGTGGTATATTTTCGCACCAGTTGTTGCAATGCAGGGGGAAATGATGCTTTACTCTTCCGATAGTTTGTCAGTAGCCTATCAGGAGTGGCATTTGATTGGTATGCAGAATTACCACATGATTTTATTAAAATGTCTGTAGAATTAGAAGATCTCTTTATTAAATGATTTGTTGGGGCTCAGCACCATATCATTGTCGGTGATTTAGTGATTGAGAAACAAAGAATAGATGAAACTCTAGTGGATTACATTCTGCGTTGGAGTAATCTAAGCATGAAATGGGAACCACAACTTCAAGAACATGCGATTGAAATCCTATTAAAGAGTATTCATGGACCAATTGCTTTTCTCCTCAAGGGGTTCATGATTAAAACTTTTGAAAAATTACTCAGAAAGGTTGGGAGTCTTCAAGAGGAAGCTAAACAACTTGGTTTCATTGAGAAATTTGAAAAATAGAGACCTGCAAAAATCTTCGAGAAAAAGTTCGGAACTGTTGCGACTATTGATAAGCGTAAGCAGCCATTGGAGATAAAAGTTGAATAACCACAACCAAACCATCAACCTCCTCAGCAATACCGCACACAATCATCCCAACAAAGGACTTATCAGACAAATAATAGATCAATTCCAACCCTGACAGAGCTTTTGAATAGAGTATATCCTTTTAAAGATGAAGCAATTGGTAAAGTGTTTCACAATCTAATCAAGAAACCGAGATCCAGCTTGCCAGAACTAAACAAGCCCGATGAAGTTGATAAGATGGATCACCCGTTATATTGCCCATATCATAGAATGATTGGACATACTCTGGAGAATTGCTTTTCTTTTAAGAACTGGTTGCAATATAATCTGAGGGACAGGAACATAATGATCCCGAAAGAGTTTATGAAAGAACCTGGACAAGGTTCAATCAATAAAGTTTTGGTTGATCCCACTGTTTCAATTGATCCATTCACAGTCAAAGATGGGTGGAATATAGTTTGGACAAAGTATTCGAAGAAAATACTGAATCAAATTCAGAATACTTTAGTATAAGCTGCAATTCAAGATTGAGAACCTGTTAAGCCAATATTGACTATTATGATAGAAGAGATTCGAAGAAGACTGAAAAAACCCATCAAAAAGCTGAAATGTGAAAAGAAACTTCTTTGATGATAATAATTTTGATTCAGAAGAAAATGCACCCATCTTTGAATTTAGTGGATCGCCGTTTGCGATAGAGTTGGAGTCTTTAGATTTTGAAGGAATCCTAGAAGAATCAATTACTCCAGCTCATCTAGAGGCAGTTCTAAAATTAAGTCATAATTCAGAAGAAGTGACAGAAATAAATTTGAGAAGCGAAAAAGTATTACCTCCGAGAACAGGTCCAAAGGATGCAATGAAACAAACAATTATTCAGGATAATCCAGTCCCACTGATCGATGAAATACCTGTTTGAAATGAAGATGAGGAAACAAACATTAAGGTGGACTATAATGTACTGACCCATCTTAGGAAATTACTTGCTAAGTTGAGTATATATGATGCCTTAATCCTATCAAAGGAAATGAGAGAAGCTTTAATAAATGCTTTGCTAGACCCAGAAAACTGTTTAGCTCAACTTACTAGTACTTCATCAGATGAGGTTTGTTCATTAAGAGAACAAGAAAAAATAACGTTAAAAAATGATGATTTGCTACTTGGGACTGCTGATCATAATCAACCGTTGTATATTTCTGTCAACATCGGCAACTTCATGCTCTCCAGAGTATTAGTGGATCTAGGGGCATCCATTAATATAATGAGTTTATGGACTCTGGCGTATTTGGACATAGACGCAAAACAATTGACTGCTGATAAGATGATGTTAAGAGGCTTTAACCAGAAAGGGGAAAGAGCTCTTGGATCAATTACAATACTGATGAGAATTGGAGAATTATTAACAATTGTAAAATTCCATATCATTGATTCTGAGACTTCGTTCAATACTTTCTTGGGCCCACCCCGGATTCATGAGAACAGTTTAGTTCCTTCGTCATTACATCAATGCATAAAGTATTGTTTGGAAGGACAAGAATATTGTATAAAGGGAGATCTACGACCATTTTCGATTCATGAAATATGCATTCATGAAGATGCCAATTACTGTACTCCTCTGAAAAAGAATGTTATGCTTCAAGATGATATTACAAGAAACGTAAAGGGTCCAGAAGATATACAAAGACAAGGTCATCCGATACTGATTTAACAATCTTTTATTACCCCTTCACAACAAGAGGGTGAGAGTTCCTTTAGAACTTGTATCCGAGGTTGAGACCGGAGAGGAGTTCGCGGAAGGAATGATAAAATGGTTGAACAAAAGAGTCAAATCATCATTATTAGTTTGTAAGACAGTTCTGAAGATGAAAAAATAAGAAAAAGCGTAACAATGATTAACCAGAATTCTGAAAGCTCTATTCGAAATTGATTTAGAAGACGAATAGAAACATGATTATGGTTCAATGTACGATCAGATTAATCACTATGTACAAACTATGTATCTCACTCCAATTTCTACTCATAAAATTGAGGGTCAGATGGTCGAAGAGGTACGTAGTGCAGGTATGAAAGCAATTAAGTTTCAGCGTGCTTCTTCATCCCTAGTTCTGAAATCAATGTAGAACTAGAAAAAGAGCTTTCTTCCAAGTTAATGGAATTACCTGTTGATTGGTATTCACCTTGTGTTCAAAATTCTACTCAGCGCAGTCTGGCACCTAAGCAATGGTCAAAAAATCAATCACAATACTTTAAGAAACATTGGAATAATGATAATCAAGCCCTTAATTCCAAGCAAGGTCTTGGATTCGGTACAATAGGGCCTGTTGATGATACAAAATTTTGCTTAGTTGTTACTAATGGAAATGAAAAATATTATTTGGAAGTTCTGAAAAACTATGAAGAGTCTACAATTGAAGATGCCCCACCTGAATTTGAAGAAGAGATTAAATCAACAGTAGAAGAGTTACAAGAAATTAATCCACATACTAAAAAGGAACCGAGGCTAATTTTTATTAGCTCTCTACTTGATGAAGAAGAATCTATGAATGTGATTAAGCTGTTGATAGAGTTTAAGGATTGTTTCGCTTGTAGTTATGAGGAAATGCCCGGATTGGCGCTAGAAGTTGCAGTACATAAACTAAGCCTAGATCCTACAGCTATTCCAGTTAAGCAAGCTTCAAGAAGAATGTGTCTTGATATTGAACAACAAGTTATAAACAAAGTCAAGAAGTTAATAGACGCTAAATTCATACAAGAAGAACAATATCCTACGTGGTTGGCTAGTATAGTGCCAGTTAAGAAGAAAAATGGACAAATCCGTATCTGTTTGGACTTTAGAGATTTGAATAATGCATGCCCCAAAGATGAGTGTCCTCTTCCAATTCCAGAATTGATGGTGGATATTGCATCGTCTCATGAAATTTTCTCTTTCATGGATGAATCGTCTGGGTATAATCAAATAAAAAGGGCTCCAAAAGATAAAAGATTTACAGCTTTCTAAACGCCAATTGGAGTTTATTGTTATACCGTAATGCATTTTGGATTGAAGAATGCTGGTGCAACATATCAACGAGCGATGACAAGGATCTTTGATGACCTCATTCATAATCAGGTGGAATGTTGTGTGGATGATCTGGTCATCAAAAGCAAACAAAAAGAAGATCATTTGTACGATTTGAGAATTGTCTTTGAAAGGTTACGACAATTTAACCTTAAAATAAATCCTCTAAAGTGCGCATTCGGTGTGAATTCTGGGAAATTTTTAGGGTTTTTTGATCATCATCGTGGGATTGAGATTGACCCGGGTAGGATTAAAGCCATCTTAGAAATGCCACCCCTAAAAAATTTAAATAATTACGATCTTTTCAAGGGAGGCTGGCGTATTTAAGACACTTTATTTCTAACTTGTCAGGAAGGTGTCAACCTTTTTCTGTGTTGACTAAAAAGGATGCAAAGTTTATTTGGGATGATAAATGTCAACATGCTTTTGAGAGCATTAAGCAATATCTAACGACACGTCCTGTCTTGGCAGCACCCATTTCGAGCAGACCTTTAATACTTTATACCACAGCTTTGGATGACTCCCTCGGAGCTCTCTTAGCCCAAGTAAACGTTGAAGGAAAAGAGAATTCTCTTCAGTACTTAAGCCGTCGTTTAATTCCAGCGGAAATAAAATATCCACCGATCGATAAACATTGTTTGACATTAATCTTCGCAATTCAGGAACTCTATCATTACATGCTTTCTCACAAAGTCAACCTTATCTCAAAGTTTAATCCATTGCAATATTTAATGACCTGACCAACACTTTTCGGTAGATTAGCAAGATGAGCCATGGTATTATTGCAATTTGATATAACTTTTGTTCCACTCCGTGCTGTAAAAGGACATATTCTAGCAGATTTCCTCCACAACACACCCATTATCGGCTAGTTTCCCTCTTAATGATGATTTTCCAGATGAACATATAATGGATGTGGAAAATTCCAAGGCTCGAAGTTGGGAACTATATTTTGATGGGACTTCTTCAGCACAAAAAGATAAAGAATTGCAAACAGTAATACCTAGTAAAGCAGGGATTGGATTGAGCTTCATTACACCAGAAAAGGCGATGTTAAGGTATTCTTATCATTTGATAGAACCATGCATGAATAACGAGGCAAAGTATGAAGCACTGATAACATGGTTACAATTAACCATATCAATGGGTATAACTGACATTAACATTTACGGAGATTAACATTTAATCATTCAATAAATTGCTAGGCAATACAGAATTTTGAAGCCTAAATTAAAACAATATCATCGTTATACAATGAAGTTATTAGAACAGATTCCAGACGTGACAATATGGAGAATCCCAAGGGGAGAAAGTACTCTCGCCGATGCTTTGACTTAACTTGCCAAGGAATTTGCATGTCCACAAGAAGATTCAATTAAGATCACTGTTCAAGGACTTCAAGTTTTTTCATAGATTGATGTAGATAGTTTGGACAAATTGGGTAAAGAGGAAACATTAATGACAACCACCGAAACTGTAGAAGACTGGCGTCAACCTTTTACAGAATATTTACAAACAAGAAAGTTGCTAGATGATAAGTCAGTAGCATATCAAATAAAAAAGAGAGCCCTATCGTATGCTTTAAAAGATAATTTTCTTTACCGAAGGTCTCTCGACCAAATGTGGTTGAGATGCTTGAATGATACAGAAGCTCAAGAAATCGTTAAAGAGGTACACTCAGGACTTTGTGGCGCTCATCAGTCTGGTCCAAATATAAAAATGAAAATTAAAAGACTAAGGTATTACTGGCTCGCGATGATGACCGACTATATGAAAATCGCCAAAAGTTGTCACCAATGCCAAGTACATGGAGTGGGCTTGCACCACCCCCTAAATGTGTTACACCCGAAAGTTGTGTCATGGTCGTTTGAATGTCAGGGCACAGATGTGGTGGGTCTTATAGACCCTCTATCTTCAAAGGGACATCGGTTCATTCTAGCCGCTACTGATTACTTCTCAAAGTGGGCAAAGGCAATACCATTGAGAGAAGTAAAAGCACAACATGTCTTACATTTCTTCAAGAACCAAATTGTTTATCGTTTCAGCATACCATGCAGAATTATTTCAGACAACGGGTCTGCATTCAAAAGCACGAAGATCAATAATTTTGTTAGAAGACACGGAATTGATTGATGTTATTCTACAATTTATTATCCGAGAGCTAATGGATTGGCCAAGGCTTTTAATAAGACTGTCGTCCAAATTCTCAAAAAGGCCTTGGATGGAAACAAAAGGAATTGGCACAACCAGTTATTAGAAGCCTTATGGGCCTATAGAACTACGTTCAGAACTCCAACCCAGTCTACACATTACGCTCTTGTGTATGGGTCCAAGGCTATGTTACCTTTATAAGTTCAACTTCCTTCTCTCAGAGTTGCCATTGCCAACAAAATCACCACTGAAGAAAATGCCAAATTACGACCGGAAGAATTAGAATGTTTGGAAGGAAAACGATTGGTAGCACAACAAAATTTGTTATTGTATCAAGCCAAGATGATTCAAGCACACGATAAATTGGTCTGCCCTAAGACTTTTAAAGTTGGAGATCTGGTTCTTGTCTATAAAAGACCTATTCTTGCACATCGCAAGATAGGAGGTAAGTTTGAACCAACATGGGAAGGACCGTTCATGGTTGAAAGGGTTTACTCTCGAGGAGCCTACCAATTGATAAATTGCCAAGGAGAACAACCTATGCTTCTTATTAATGGATGTTATTTGAAGAAATACTATGCATCATGATGTCTCGAAGAGCGAACTTTAGAAATAAAGTCTTATTCTTAGAAGCACCGGTGTCTTAATTGCAACTTGGTCCAAACATAAATTTGTAATAAAAAAATATTTGAATAATAATATAAAAAAACTAATTTTGCAATATATTATATATATATAACTTGATATATGATTTTTTTTTATTGTTTTGTTTATTTCTCCTTTCTCCTTTCACGTTAGTTTGATTTTAAAAAAAAACATAATAATAAACTTAATATGTGTATGCATGTATATATATATATATATATATATACATAAATATAAATTATGATATGTATGTAAGAAATACATTTTTGTAATATACATGTATATAAATATATATTTGTTTATATTAATCATTAAAATATAAGAAATTTTCATATTGTTCTTGCTTAAAAGCCCGGTCTAACCTACTGATCGTTTTCCTGTTTTAATGCAGGAGAATGTCAGGAGGAAGACTGATCTTCACATTCAAGAATAACATTGGTTTTGCCCTTGATAAGAAAAAAATTGAAGAAGGAGCGGTGGTTGAATTTGATTTCAACTTTGATCAAATTGAGCTAGATTACGAAAGCTCAGCTTTAATTGTGGGGAACAAAGATGAGTTTTGCAAGCAGGATCCAATGCTGCAATTCAAAAAAAAGAATCAATTTGTTGCTGAGAAGAAAAGGAAATTAGAAAGAATTGACGAGGTTGAACAAGCAATGCTGCGATTAATTGGATGAAGTCAATGATAATGACCTCTAAGTGCGAGCTTGTTGGTGCTACTCCTACCGACGATCACCCGGAAGGTAAGGCAACACTTACTCATACGCAGAAGTGGAATCGAAATCGCCATATCCACAAGATGTTGGAACAATTGAAAGAACGAGGGGGGGATAAAGATACTATTGCTCAGATGGCGATCAAATTAAAAGGGAAAACCCCAGATTAACCAGTTGAAATGCCACCTAAACCCATGAAAACTGGAGAAGAGGTGACTTTCAAGGTAAGAGAAATTAAAGAAAGAAGCATGGAAGTTGAACCTTATGTTCCCCAATTTGTGAGCTGGTCACGTCATTTGCAGATCATTCTAGAGCATGAATTGGAGAAGTACGAAAAGGTTATAAAACAAAATTTTGAGCATTTTCAAAGGTTTCAGGGCAAGTATGTTAATATACTTGAAGGGTTGGAACAGCACACCAACGTGTTCACCAGCAGTGAACAAGGTGACATTGTAGAACATGTTCTTTTGGAGTAAGAAATGGGATGTGCTGGTCACCTAAGAAGAAGGACATATTGTGAGATGAGAAAATGGAAACGAGGTAAAGGAAGGGTTACGATCCAATACGGTTGCTGCTACAATTTTTTCCAAGATATAGAAGGAAATCCTCCCGGGATAATTCGTCACAATGAGGTCGACCGATTACCGTCATTCATTTAAAAGTATAATCAAATGATTGGTGACCTGACATATACTTCCAACAGATTGTATCCCAAATAGCTGTATTGTTAATATCTACGAAGCTGGAGACTGTATCCCTCTGCACATTGATCATCATGATTTTTCAAGGCCATTTTGCACGGTATCATTTATAAATAAATGCAATATCATGTTTAGAACAGAAATTCAGATCGTTGGTGACGGAGAATTTTAGGGTTCCGTAGAGATTCCTTTCCCTGTGGGCTCTGTGTTGATATTGAAGAGAAATGATGTTGATGTGGCCAAACACTGCATCCCTGTAGTGCCATATCCGAGAGTTTCAATAACCCTCAGATGGATGAATGAGGATAAGGTACCATTTTGGTTCAGACCTGATCCTGAGATTGAGAACTTGCCACCTTTTGCATTGTAAGTTATTTAAAGACAGCACACCTCAATATATCTAGGAGAGATCATTTCTATTTTTCTGATGATATGTTAGAAGGTGAGGCTAGTGATTATACAATCTACAATTTCAACACAACTGTTAATGACAGAATACCGCTAGATGATACACAAGACTAGATTCAATCATGTGTTTTCTGTATTGGTGAATGAGGAAGTATTTTGATATACAAACTAGACAAAAATGATTCTAGAATATGTTTGATTACATGAAATCAAACAACATTGTATTCGATATCAGATGATATTCATGACATTACAGTTTGAAGACAATATATTGGAACTTTTTTTCGCAGTTATGAATGCAGATTTGGGCAATTAATTGAGAAAATAAACAATTTTGATTTGCCCTAATTCTGAGAAAGGCTAGCGAGCAAAGAACCATAGATATAAATAAATTCATAAATGAATAATCCTCAAGATATATATATATATATATATAATTACAATGAAAATTCAAAAGAAAATTTTGCTTGATTATTCCCTCACGTCACAAATTGATTGTTTATGTATCCCATTGGGATTAATTTCTTCTCTCACAATTTTGCAAAACTTCACATGTTGCGACATTCTTCCTACACACTCTCATTATGGGGTCAGTACCTAAATTTTGATTCCCTTTCTCCGAGGTCGGTACCTAAATTCTGATTCTCTTCTCAAGGTTGATACCCAAATTTCAACTCTCATTTCGGGGTCAGTACCTAAATTCTGATTCCCTTTCTGCGAGGTTGGTACCTAAATTCCGATTCTCTTTTCGGGGTTGATAGTCAACCTTCAACTATCATTTCAGGGTCAGTACCTAAATTCTGATTCTCTTTCTCCAAGATTGGTACCTAAATTTTGATTCTCTTTTCGAGATTGAAACCCAAATTTTAACTCTTATTTTGGGGTCAGTACCTAAATTCTGATTCCCTTTCTCCAAGATTGGTACCTAAATTATGATTTTCTTTTCGAGGTTGATACCCAAATTTCAACCCTCGTTTCAGTACTTAAATTCCGATTTCCTTTCTCTGAGATTGGTACCTAAATTCTGATTCTCTTCTCGAGGTTGATACCTAAATTTCTACTCTCCTTTCGGGGTCAGTACCTAAATTTTGATTCCCTTTCTTCAAGATCGATACCTAAATTCTGATTCTCTTATCGAGGTTGATACCCAAATTTCAACTCTCATTTTGGGGTTAGTACCTAAATTCTGATTCTCTTCTATCAGCTCTTGAGTTGGATATGTGTCCCCGTGCTTTCCTTCTCAATCTGATCTTTTCACTACCGCTTGGGTTGAATGTAAGTCCCAGTGCTTTCCTCCCCAATGTAACAGACATATTTCCTTTGTCGCCACATAGGTTGGATGTGAGTCCCAGTGCTTTCCTCCCCAATGTAGCAGACATATTTCCTTTGTCACCACTTAGGTTGGATGTGAGTCCTAGTGCTTTCCTTTCTACCGTGACATATATTCTCATGACGTCTCTTAACTCGGATGTAACTTCCCTAACGGTATTCTGAGTTGTTCTAGTTCCTCTATTTTGCTTAGGTCGGGTATGGAGTTTTACTTCTAACTCAGAAAAAAATCCTAAGACAGTAGACAATATTTTCGTTCGACTAGGTTCAGCTCAGTTGTAACTTTCTCAGCGGTATTCCGAGTTAATGTAGTCCTTTTTTTTTCTTTTTCACTTATTTTCTCCACATTCTGCGGGATCAGGATCATATTTTTTATTCCTTTTTCCATACATTCTTTAATGTCATAGCCAAATTCTGAGTATTTCTTTTGCATAAACTTTGAAAATTGACATTTGAAATCATTAAAAAATTCAAATCCCACAACGGTTTGAAAACTCATTTACTCATCCCCAGCAAAAATCGTACTCTACTTCACTTTGAACTTGACATTCAATTTGTCCTTAGTATGATTACTTGGACATTCTTGAGGAATCGGGTTGATCATTTCGGTCAACGCCAATAGGCGTGACGTGTTTGTGCAACACACCACACTTATTGGGGGTCGATTTGTTGGCCTCGTTTTTTAGGTCTTTTTTTTTCCTTCTCTAAATACTCTAGGGTCTAGCCTTAAGATTTCCCTATTTTGACTCTCTTAGAGAACTAGACTGAGACTCACCCCCCTTTAAAAATTCAATCCATTTCCTCACTCATTGTAGTTTCATATGGATGGTTTTAGATCCTCATCATTCGATTGACTCGATCAAAAAGCCGACATATTGAAGCTTAAATTGAGCTCCTATAGAAATTTGAAAGACCTAGGTGAACACCATAACACGTGCAATGTTTGACTTGCCACTACGAATGATATGTTTAACTTTGGTCATCACTTATGTGAGGATCGGTCAATAATATACTCTTTGAACGGCTCCGATCGGGTCAAAATAATTTCATTTGTCTTGCCACGCACGAATCAAAGTTAATTTGACTTGATCGATGACAAATTTGTCCGGATGATTCCGGATGACAAAACGGTCTGCGCTATTGCGTCCGAGATGTCAATTTTAGTTAGGGAGGACATCCATTTTGTTAGTGCACAACACACAAATAAATTTAGCATAACTTGATATATTTTTTTATAATAAATAAAAATCTTCTTTTGAATAAAAAAAAAAAAATTATTACCCTAAATCTAAACTCTCCCTTACGCCTCTGTTCTTTGCCCTAGTCAGACCGTGGAGTCCCCTTGCCGGTTTTTCGGTCATTCCTTTCCTTTTTGAGCCCTCGTCGCGGGTAGCCTCGCGCGGTAGCCCGTTTTAACAAACTTTCCCGCCTAAACGAGTCTGATAACCTTCTCGTTCTTGAATGTGAACGTTGTCTTTGCCCTTTGAGGTGTTTCTTGTTAACTCTCTTTTTTCTTACCATCGGTGAGCCTTGGCCCTCTCGATGGCTATAAATACCCCCAAGGGGGAGAGAAAGACGATGATGTTTTTTTCTTGAAATTTCGGAGGAATTTTGCCGGAAGCTTTAATTTTGTGACTTCTTCTTACTCTTTTCATTTTTTGAGCTAGTGAGAAATTGAGGTCAGATTTCAGTTATTTTGAGAATTGTTTATTCTTGATCATGATTTTGATAGATTAACATCACAATTATATTATTTGGCCCTATTCGAATTCATGTGTTGAGATCTTTTAGGTATCAAATGCTTTAGTTCGTGCTCTTCTTTCTGTTCTTACTTGAATGCATATACATGGATTATTTCCTTATGGTTTTGGAATAACTATTTGGGGCTATAATTTTCTGCTTCCTTTGCTGCCTCCTTTAGCACCGTACATTCTATTTCAAATCAGTATAGTGTTGATTCAATTTCTGAATTAGTTATTTATGTGATACTACCTATGAGATTATATGATGGAGAACTTTCCTTTAGATCTAATGAAGATTTGAGACCAGTTATGATCTGCTTGCTGCCCCTTTATTCGGGTATAATCTCTGGATTATGTTGGTGTTCTAAATAACTATATATAGGGGCTAGGTTTTTTTCCTCATCACTGTCCCTTATTCGAATATATATTGGAGATCTTTCTTTGATTTTGGTTATTAGTTTGAGGCTGCAGTTCCAACTACGCTTGTAGTCCATATATGAATATGTATGTTGGAGATGCTTTTTTTGATTTTGAATATCATTTGGGGGCCGGTTCAGTGTGCTTCTTGTAGTCCCTATATGAATATATGTGTTGGAGATGCATTTTCTGGTTTTGAATATTATTTGGGGACTGGTTCTCTATGTTTCTTGATGCACCCTAATTCAAATAACACATGGAAGATTATACTTTGGTTTTGAATATTTGTTTTGATGTTCAATTTTTGCTCATTTTGCTGTACATTATTCTATATTGTATATGAGTCTATATCATGAGTTTTGGATACTTATTTTGGGTCTGATTTTTGTCTTTCTCGCTGCCCCTATTCTGAAAAATATTTGGAGATTGTTTTGATCTAGGATGGCGGCTTGGGGCTTTGATTTTTATTCCTTTTTCTGCTTTATCAGTTTTGGAGCTGTGGTGTTTGCTTCCCTTGCTGTATTATTTAAATGTACATTGGAAATCATTCTGTGATTTAGGATAGCTACTTTAGTGTCTCGAATAACACCTCAATTATGGCCTACCTTGCTGGGCTCAGTTTTCATTTTCTAATAGCTCAATTTCTGGCTCTTTTAATTGCTTGGGTTTTGTCCCTTACTTTGCTCGGTTTTGTTTGAGGACGGTTTGGTTATGGCTACATGTTGGAATTGTTTCTTGCTTTGAATAGCTCTTTTAATGGCTTGGTTTTGCTTCTTCTTGGTGGTTTTGCTTAGCCCTTATGCTGAGCTTGGTTTTTTGCTTCTTGTTGTTCCCTTTATTCGAACTTAAATATTAGATATGTTTGGTGATTTAGGTAGTTGTTTGGTGGCTCATTTTTGGCTTGGTTGTGGTCCACTTTGCTGCTCCTTATTAAAATACCCGTTCGAATTTTTTTTTTTGTTTCGGAATACAAGTTTGGAGCTGATTTTAATCTCTTGCTGGAATTGGCTTACTGTTTACATAAATTTCATAAGTTTGAACTTGGCAACAACATATTTCTCCTTGGGAAATTGATAGCGCATGTAATGATCAAATGTATAGGTTTAAAGTTTAAACTTAGAAGTGGAAAATAGATGTTATAGAAAGGCTTAAATGATTGCTTCTTCCATTTCCCTGATATGAAATATATAAAAAAAATTTGTTGGATGAGCATATAAAATATAGAGGTGGCCTATTAGTTCGAGACGAGGGGTAACATGGGATGATGAAAAAAAAAATCATTTGACAGCTCAGTTTGTAGCTAAAATATAAAATCAATATTCAATTAGTGCGATGCCCTTCCACCCCTAGATCGTCAACAGCTTTAACCCTTTTTCAAAAGGTTCGAGAATGGACAGCCACAAAAAAAAAAGAACAAATACAACAGACACCACACAGATACCGTACTCACCAAAAAAGAACAGATACTACAGACACTACACAGATACTACACTCACAAAAAGAATATATACTATAAACACCCCACAAATACTACAATCGGGAAAGAACAGATACGACACTACACCGTAGATACCATATCCTGACTAATACATGCATACATTGGATATCACCTACACGTACATTCCATACATCACATAGTACATCTTGTACACCACATACAGATACACCATATATCTTTATTTGATGTATCTAAGTATTATCATATCACCTTTTTTATACTGCAGACACTATATCCACACACTACACTCTGCACGACAGATATTCCATATAATGTATAGATACTATGTGTTTTACACAGATATTACAATTGCACAAGAAATATATACTACACTCATACACACTATAAAGTTCACACACTATGCCCTGCACGGCAGATCCTACACTCACATACACATACACTACACTTTGATAAGTTCATATACTACTCTTCATGTATAGGTGAAAAACACTTTGAAGAGTTCAGACACTACTCTATTTACATATTCACTAATTGATAGGTCTAAGACTGTTTGATTATAGGGGTGATTCGTTGGTGCCCTCAAGTTGATGTTGATAGGTTGACCTCGATAAATCAGTTGCTTGTGGGATCGAGTAAAGAATAGAGAAAGGGTCTAGTCTGAGCCTATCCCAAAATTGAACTCTAATATCCCATCTTGATACTTTCATATGCTCATCATTTACCTTTTTCTTTTATAATCTGCAAATGTTTACCTAACCCATTTATATCATACAATTGCAATCTGTTTGAAGCTTTAGCAGAATTAGATCAGGTACGCTTTTATTTATTTAATTTCCGTACTTTATTTTCTGCATACTTATTTTTATTTTGTACTGTACTGTACTTCGTTACATGGCCCATGCATTTTTTTACCGCATCTTATAGCATAGTCTCTTTGTTTGTTCATTGTTGTACTGTATACATTTACCAGTATTCACGCTTTAGCTGCTACTTTTCTAGTATGTTTCTACAATCCCATATGATAGGCCTTTCAAGGCATGGTTTTTTTTATTATTATTCTCTCTTCTCTCTCTCTTATTCTTGGAACGAGACGACAACGTGGTCGTCTGACAATTCATCTCCGGACAACGATCGAAACAACTACCAAAGACGGAAGGATGAGCTTATACAAAACTTCCATATATTTAAATAACATACCTATAAGATATTGAGGTTGTTCGTTTGGCATGACGTAAATCCTCACATTATCTTTTAGGATTTTCTACGATTTTATATCGTACGATATAAGTTCTAAACCTTTTAGGATTCCGAGGTCGTCGTTTAGTACGACATAAATCCTCACAATTTCTTTGGTTATTTGCATATGACAAATTGAGACAAGTCCCGAACATCTAAATAATTTGCAGGACTGAAACATCAAATAATTTCTCTTTCAAAGATGTAAAGCCAAACCGTAGATTAGTTTGAGATGTCACTGAATATTCTTCAGTATCTTCTACATCTCTTACTTTTCATTCCTATGGATTCCGGAAATAACTGTTCCTATTTCAACCTATCCCATTTGACTTGTCCTATGAACAATCGTAGAAACATGAACATTGAATTCTTGAAGACAAAACCTCTGATCATTATCGACAGTTTTCTTAGGTGACTTCGGTTGTCTAAGATGTAATTAACTATAGGGGGTTGCTCTTATAGGGAATTTAAGAACCCAAATTAATCTAAACCCTATCTAATCTATGTATTGGATAGGAGAATTTGTCGGCTATAAATTTTATAGACCAAAATAGAGTCATAAATTTTTAAGTTTAGATAGTTAAGCCTAACAATAAGTGATATTTCCATTCTTCAAGATGATATATCATTTATGGTATTGCGCTCAGCTATTGAAACTATTAGATATATGAGGTCTATATGGTCTCATCATTTTTCAAAAAATAAAAGGATACCGTTTTCACAAATATAAAATTACCTTATATATATATATATATATAATAAATTCCAAATTTAAATTTTAAAATCTTATTTTCGAAGAAAAAATACCTTATAGTGAAAGCTTCATACAAAAAGATGCCTGACTAGAGTAAACAATCTAGAAAAGAACTATATATAGAAATCAAAAATGCTGCTTAGCATTCTGGGCCTAGCCTAACACACATTCTAATGAAAGTGTCCTAATCAGTATCTAAGTGCAAGGGTAAAGGCTACTCATTATGACATGAATGGGGTCACCCATTTCGATCCCGTCCTAAAGATCTAAGGTATCTAGTATTTGTCACCTAAAGAACTTTAAGAGATTTGGTCTTCCACAACGCATAGCTTTGTTAATTACATTATTTTCAAAATATACCAAACTATTAAATGTGATTTTGTAGATGAAAGGTGACATATGTTAGATCGCTTAGAGCCTTAGCACAGTCATAGTGGTGTTTATCCTGATGTAATAATTTTTATTGCTCACCAAGAGTTACTTAGCAAGCAAATCTTGTTAACGAGTTTAAGTTGCTATCGAGACACATAAGGTGATGCACATGCAATCATGCAAATATAACATAATCAAGTGAGCACACATTGTATGATGATCATGACATTCAGGTGTGATGCCATAAAAGATGAGGTGGTGCACTCTCCATTTAGGAGGTTCACACACTAATAAGATAGCACTACTAGCCACCTCTCATTCAATGATTTGAAAGTATTGAGCCACACACTTATGGTGGTATATGTGTGTGATAATACTACAACTATTGGTGCTCATTGACACACCATATTCTAACATTTGCTAAAGTCAAAGACTTGATTTTCATGCAATTGTATTTAACATATTACATATCATTCAAAAATTCATTTTTTCATGCACATATAAGTATGTAAAGCAAGTGAAAGCAATTGACACAACAAACAAGAAATGCAAATGCAAGTGCATCAAGCAATTGATTGGTTGATCAAACCTTCATAGTTGATCAACCAAAGTGTGATCTTGTTATCACACTTGGTGGCTGATCAAACTAATGTAGGTGGTTTTGTGATCGGTTTTGGTGGTTGATTGAATCAAAGTGATAGTTGATGGAACTGTCATGGCCGATCAAACCAAACGGTGGTTTTATGATCAGCCTTGGTGGTCGATTGAACCAAATTGTACCTTTGTGCCTGATCAAACCAAATTGCAGCTTTACAATCAGCCATGGTGGCCGATCAAACCAAAATGTGTGGCTAACCAGACCTTTGTTGCCTATCAAACTATAATGTAGTTTTGAGTTCGACCTTGGTTGCTGACCGAACCAGAGTGTGCGGTTGATTGGACTTTTATCACTAATCAAACTAAATTATGGTTTTAAGATCGTCTTTGTTGGCCAATCTAACCATTATGTGTGATTGATTGGAGCTTCATGGAAGATCAAACCAAATTGTAGTTTTGTGA
This sequence comes from Phalaenopsis hybrid cultivar, assembly GCA_002079205.1. Classification (NCBI taxonomy): domain Eukaryota; kingdom Viridiplantae; phylum Streptophyta; class Magnoliopsida; order Asparagales; family Orchidaceae; genus Phalaenopsis; species Phalaenopsis hybrid cultivar. The sequence continues at coordinate 131,172 of JXCR01137201.1, read as the reverse complement.
TCGGCCTTGGTGGACGATCAAACCAAAATGTGTGGTTGATTGGACCTTCCTGTTAGAGAAAACCAAAATGTGATTTTGTGATTGGCCTTAGTGATTTATTGAAATAAAGTGTGTGGTTGATCAATCCTTCAAGTTTGATTAAAATATAATATAGTTTTTTTATTGGTCTTGGTGGCTAATCAAACCAAAGTGTGCGGCTGATTGGACCTTCGTGGATAATCATGTTGAAGTGTGGTCTTATGATTGACATTGGTGATTGATCAACGCAAAGTGATTAGTTTATCAGACCTTCATGGCCAATCAAACCAATGTGTGGTTTTATGACCAGCCTTGGTGGCCAATTGAACCAAAGTGTTTGGTTTTCTGGATCAAACCTTCATGGTCGATCAAACTAATGTGAGTGGTTTTACCAATTGGGCCTTCATGACTGATTGAACCAAAGTGATTGGATTAACCAACTGAGACTTTGTGATCAATTGAACCAAAGAGTGTGCATATGCAAAGTGCCATGTGAGGCATGTAAGAAATGCAAGAAATATATATAAGAGAAGTGTCATGCAAGTGAGGTTGGCGGAACGATCGACCGGGTGCTATGGCCAAGAGAGGTAGTTCAGACCAGAGTGACCGATTTGACCAACTTGATAGGTTGATCAAATCATAGCATTTGATAGAAAATTTAATTCATCCTAATGTACTCATATAGGATCCTAGGCCTTAATTTGAGGAGAGGTTTATAGACATTTTATTGTGTGAGGAAACAAGACTACCACCTCTATTTGCATAACATAAATTGAAGGGTTTATCACACGGAAAACTCTTGGTGACCAAGAGACTAAAGACTAAAGGAATGTCTCCATCTTCTCAGTAGGTTGGTTTCAAATTTATATCCAAATGAAGCGACTGAGAGAAACGATGAGATTAGTACAACCTCGTCTTAGGATTTTTGGATCTAATGTTGGGTTAGGAAAATCACTCCAACATTTGTAGGATTTAAAAAAAAAACACCTTTAAACTAAGGAATTTTTCATCTAATAAAAAAGCTTGGTCTTTAATCTTTAACATCCAACCTAAGGGGATCTAAAAATGAAAATAATGTGTGTTTTAATATTTTCACTTTCGTCACAGTTGCGAACGCGTTATCTTTATTATCTCCTTGCTCCAACATTGTTTGGTTGAAGCTCTCCTCTTCCAAATAATATTTGAAGCCCTTTTTTCTCCTCTAAGCAAAGATGAAGCTCTTGTTTTTCACAAAGATAAGAAGCTTTTTCTTGAAGAAGCTCCTTCAAGACTTTCCTCGCACTCTCCTCTAAAGACTGGTGGAGAAATGAAAAGAAGAAGAAAGGGGAAGGAGACAAAGAACTTTGTTATAGAACTCTCCACCAAGTTCCTCTCCACTCCATGAACTCGTCTCCTCACTATCAGCCCCCTTAGAATATGAAACCTCTATATTAAGTCAAATGACTAGTTGGCTTTAAATGGTATGGTGGAAAAAGCCTTCATATGGGTCCAGGCTCTTTGATTCATTGTTAACTCTGAATGACCTTTTCTTGAGGCATATGATTAGTCTACAATTTAAGTAGGAGGATAAGTACTTTCATTTAAACCTTTTCTCTCTTTTCCAAGCTAAATTTTTGGCTTTAGAGGGTCGAAATGTTCAAAGTAACCCGACATATAAGAGATTGGTTGGGTTCCCTCTCTATCTTGGGATGAATAGGTACTAGTATTTGGAATGATAACACCACTTTAGAGGCCTAGGTGACACTCTAGGCACTGAGGTACTCTCTGGGAGCACGAACAACTAAGTTTGGCGTTCGTCTGGCCAGTACGCCCCAAATTACATGGAAAAGTTAGCGAAAGGAAATTTTTTTTTTATATGTAAACTATGTGAGACTAAATATAATTAAAATATGATCCGAAAATAGTAAAATGAAAACTATTCTATATTTTTATCATAGAAATCCATAGAAATTGGCACCTAAAACTGTTGTGCATGTGCGAATTCCTGAACTTTGATTCTCCCAGACAACGACACAAAAGGGTTTTATGGGTTCACAAACATTTAGAGGATATGTACGGGAAAAAGTAAGCTTTCCAACATCTATGTCAACATCAGATGTGCACCGTGTCAAATGAAAATTTCCTTATGTGGACGGGAAAGGCCCAAACGGTTTAGAACTCAATTTTGTGCTTAGTTATTCGTAGGTAGGTATTCACTAATATAAAAGGTATGAGAAGCCATGAATCACTAAAATATAATCTTGTAAATTAAAACTGATCAACTTTAAAGTTTTAATATCAAGATTTGAGTGCCACAGGCATCTCAGAACCCTCGTGTAGATGAGTTGGTTTGAAACCAAAATTTCCTAAAACGTGCGTGGGAGATTTTTATGACTTTTGTTGGTCATATACGACTTTGAATGAGTGGGGAATGACCTATAAACATCACAATGAATAATAGATGTGTGTTGTATTAATAATGATGCCTCCCAATGATGAGTTCTCTTGTCAACACTAACCCTAGTTCCATGCTTAAAACACATACATGAGATTTAATGGATGTATGGGAATATGTGAGTCAATAAATGCATCAAGCAAGGTTTCATAGTGCCCAAGCTAACATCCTATGAATGAGACACAGAAAATGATGCTAAAAAAGTACCCCCAATAAGTGTGTTGTGCCAATAAGACACGATGCACTTGTTGGAAGCATCCTAAAGCACTCCTTAACAACCAAAGTGGTCATTTTCCACTTTGACCGAGATAAGTCCTCACAGTAGTAGCATTCAATACATAACTTTTCCACCAAACCTAAATCTACCCACACTATCCATCTCAGATTGAAATCAAAGCATCAAAAAAGTCTTCCCAATGGCTTTTTATCATAACCCAACGAAAACCAACGCCACAGACAGCTTCAGTCCAAGCACTGTTAACTCCTCCTGTAGTTCCTTCACTTCCACCTTCCTCTGCATTTCAAAAATGTGGCGGTAGGAGTACTAAATATTTTTTTGGGTTGATCGATCAATGACTCAAAATATGCACTCTACTTATATTTCTCCTCTCAAAATTTAGAAAGGTTGACCAGTTAGTCGACCACATTCTCCTCGCCCCAGACCACTGCTAATGTTTCTCCAATTGCTTCGAAAACATGTTCTTAATTCATTGTTGCTGGCATCATTTTCTTATGTCATAAAAGTTTGGATGCTCTTTTGAATGTTATGGGAGTGTGTAATGTGCATTCATAACCTACCATAGTTAGAGGACTCCACACAACCTTTTTGAATGTGTTTTTGAGAAGATAATGGTTTAGAAAGCCATGCCCACACCATAACTGAGGGCGCTAGCTGGCTTTAAAGTATTTGATGTGATGCCCATAAAATTTCTTATCTTTAATCTAATGTCACTATATTTTCATCATATTTAGTCTCCCATAAATTACAGATCCCCGAAACCTTTTTGAATGTGTAGAATGCTTCGTGATAAATTTCATCTTTTGTGGCTAGATTGGTGCTTATATGCTAGCCCTAGGCTCCAAAGGACAAGACCCAGTGTCTAGATGCAAGTCTAAGCACATATGCACCCAAAAAAACTCCCATAAGGATAAAAATTGATAGAATATAAAGTAGACACCCGGGTGCGATGCTTAGGCACCAGGGACACGAGACTAAGGCGCAAGTCTATATTTAGTTTCTGATTTTTCTTTAAGATTTTCATCTGGAATTGCCCCCCAAGCATCCAAAAATGTAGGTTTTCTTAATATTTTTGGAGGAAAAAAGGTGATGGAAAAATTTTCATAGGCCTTTCTTAGGGAAAATAAAGAAAGTGTGCATGCCATTTTAGGTGAATAGAGAGGAAGAAATGGTGGTGGTGGCTCATCTTCTTTCTAAGGACTTCCTTTTCGCTATTTTTTTTAGATAGAGCTCCATATTCTTATGGTCTCCTTATTCCTTGGCTTTTAGTGGAGAGCTGATCTTTTTCCTTGGAGCTTACTAGTTCTCTTAGAGGCCTTGAGGTAGAGAACTTTGGAGAGAGGTAAACTGAAGGCTTTGCTTCTTGCTTCCCGTACTACTTCTTCTTTTCCTTCTTCTTCTATAAAGTTTTTAAAAAACATTTTTCTTCATTTTCCACCATTATTTTGACTGTGGGAGGGAGTTTTCTTAGAGGAGTTGCACTATAGAGGAGAGGAGCATTTAATCTCTTTTAAAGAGGTAAGAGAGTGTCATCTCTCTTAAAGAAAAGGGTGAGTTTCTTCCTAGCAAAGTCAGAGTGTAGACTAGTGAAGAGAATGCATCGAGCAACCATAACATTGGTGAAAACTCTTAAAACTCATTTCTTTGTTTTTGTCTTTTATTCTTAGAGCCCCTAGGTCTGGATGATAAAGGATTTAGGTTAGAGTTCTTGTGATAGAGAAAAACCCCATAAGTTTAGTACTTTTTGATTTCCCCATCAAATACAAGAGCAAAACACACCATTTTCTTCACCCAAAATCAGATTATATAATAGAATATCTAAAAAATGTTGACATTCCATAGACCACAAAAGTTTTCTCCTATAAGAATAACTCATTCTAGGCTTATGGAGGCAAGGTGTTCGTCGCTCTTTGCGGTGAACAGTCACAGTGAACTGTTGGTACACTTCATTACCATCCTACTATATGACACCATGAGGTTGTCTGGACCAGTTTGGTTCATCATCGAGCACAATCAAATTTTTAATATTGCATGAATTTGCATTCATAGTGTGTGTCTGACTTGATTTTCAAAGTTGCATAAAAATGCAATTTTTTTCATGTTTCATCGATCAACCATCCACATTATTGGCTCAATAGGTGTTCATTCTGTAAATTTGATCAATTGGCTACCAATAGCTCGATTGACTCAATTGACATCATTTTGTTGATTCAATCAATCAACCTCTACTTGCCTAATAGGTTGGATCAATCTTTTTGCTGGTTCGACCAATCGAGCACCGCAAACCAGATCAGATCGATTGAACATTTCTATCAATTCAGCGGACCAGCAGCAACTGACCTGAACAAATAAATTGATGTTTCTTGCTAGTTAGATTGATTAGTAGCCACCAACTAGATCAAATTTATTGACCATTTCCATTAGATTAATCAATCAGCTACCACTGGCTTAATCAGCTCAATCAACCATTTATGTTAGTTTGATCGATTTGTCATCATCGACCCAATCAACTCGATCGACCTTCTTCATTGCTTTGACCAATTGTCCACCATATACTTGATCATATTAATTGTCTATACTTCAATTTTGCACTATGACATACTTGTTTTATACTGCTTAAATGAACACATTCACACTTTGTACCTGGTTGTGCCCCTGTAAGTATATGCCTTCATATGCTCATAGTAAGTACTTATGCCCCACTTCATCATTGTACTTTGTGCCTATTTCTTGATATCCTCATGTCTCTATGCATCATGTCACTAGTTTTTGCACTTATACTTGTACTCTCACATGTTTTCTTGCGTGACAACTTGCAGATCATTTGCTTGTTCGAGTTTTCATTTGTGCTTGTATTCTCACACACTCACTCTCAAAAATTGTGTTTATTCTTTGGGGATGACTTGCACATCAAGCCTTCCTAGTGCATAATTCTCATTGGAGAGAATTGCCCCACCTCTACTTTGGACTTTCGTAGGTGTGTTGCAACATGTTGCGTCATGAGTCGTGTTTCACAACTTCTGAACATACTTTTTGGCTCATGCTTCATAGCCTCTGAACCCACCTGAGACACACTGTTCTTCAATTCGGGTCAAGACTCTCACCTTGCCCGGGTCACGCTCTAAAAGCCCTTGAACCCACTTTTGCATGAGTCGTAGAACTCGTATTTGCCCATAATAGCGCTCAATACTACCATGACCATTTCATTATATAGAGAATGGGCTTTTATGTAGTATTACACTTTGTAGGTGTCTATCATTTACTTGTATGCTTGGTCATTATTGCAGTAATGTGTAATTCTCCACTATAGCATCCTATACCTTAGATGACCAAACACAACGTCATTTTTTGCAATGAGTCTTGCATATGCATCCTTGAACTATCAATGTATTCATCACTGGTATAGGCCACCGTATACTGATGATGAATATTTTTTATCTAGTGATTATTACAGTATCAATGGGGTGGTCACATTGGACATGATCACTTCGCTTCTGCACGTGCATTCTGGATTGTCTCAATGATAAGCCAGACTCGCTAGCTGAGTGACCCTCTACTGGTCATGATGATGCAATGAGTATTGCTTGTGAGGATATCTCTGTGGGAAATACTAGCTATCACATCGTTACTAGCAGACATATGTTTTTCTAAGGTTCCAATGAGTCTAATAAGTGCCACATAAGCTTTTCCTTCCTTAGAACATTTTTCAAATTATAATTAATTTATATTATTATTTTTTGTATGCATTGTATTTCAAAATTTACTATGAAACTACTTGCATATTTAGTTTAGACCATACATAAGGTCAAACCATTAAAACTTTTGTGCATGCAAAACATACATTTAGTAGCACCTCTTAGAATTCTTGAATCTTTAGGATGGTGCCAAAGACAATGACCTCACAAAACATACAACAACCTTTTTGCCTAGAACCTATACAAACTTAAACATTGTGACTAGGACATGTACTTTACATGATATGCTATTCTAGGGCTAAGGTGCTATGTAGTTTTTTGATGTACCAGCTATAATTATTTGCTGGTTTGGCTGCTTTAGCCAAACATCATTTTGTGTGTTTATTAGGGTGTGAGACATGTGCACTGGTATTTTAGGGTGATCCTTTTTTAAGGGGGAATACCTAATGAGGAGAAGAATTAATGAGTAAAACTAACACCTTTTCTATAGGTTCTACTTAGCTCTCCTCCCATTGACCATGGTTGAAACAACTTTTTGTTGCGATAGATTATGTAAAATTCAATTAAATATAATCAATTATTATTTGGATTCTACGCAAGTATACGTATTGTTATCAAGTAATAATATATTTTCTATTTAAGCCTCAAATATCGATCCTACGGGGAAGGTTCAAATTGGAAATGACAAATTTGTTAGGAAATTCACAAAAAGTTAATTGAAATCACTGTCACTAATTTCAATTGTTGAGATGTAATCAAAATTAAATTTCTAAACTATTACTAAAGCAAATATGAAAAATTTAAAATAGTAAATACTAATCTATTAACTATGTTTATGTAACAAAGAATCTTATATGAAAAAGCATCGTTCCTACTATAATGAGTCTATGGTAAAATGAGATGAGATAAATGTTCATAATATGTATTGTGCGAAATAAGAGTAATTTTAATTCTCTATCCTGATATAGTGCATAGAAAATCATTGGTTAATCTTAGTGTTTAGTCCCTAAATTAGTGGCCAGGCTAGGAGGATACCAGCTGCCACTCTAGAACTCCCACTTCCCTTCACCTAAAGGCTAGCTCTCGCTTCAGTTTTTAAACACTAAGATTGAATTGAAGATTTTAGTCTGTCACCCTAAAGGTTCTCCAATTCTACACCCAACAAAGAATATTTCCGTATTTATTTGCACTTAATTCTATAAACGATGTTCTCCTTCATTGAATTAAATGTGATCCTTTCTCTGTTCTAGAACTCATACTCCATTTTCCAGATCATATGTTTCACAAAACATTTTAACAATTCAATTGGTCAGATCAAAAAATAAATTAAGTTTGGAGTTGAAAAATCATCACAATTATTTTATAATTTAATATTGACACATTCATATTATCTCTTCATTTCACCATATCTGAGAGTAGGGAGAAAGATAAAGAAAATTACTCAGACTTCATGAGAAACAAATAACAAAACAAAAAATTCATATATAAAAGAAAGTTCATACAACACTGATAAGAAAAAAATACTTATCTGAAAACTCTTTCTCAAAGCAAATCTTTTGTAGCCTTTCCTTAGAAATGCAGGAGGACGATATCTCTCACCTTTCTCCTTCTCTAACACTCTTAGAGAATGTTTCACACTAAGTCTCACCACAAAAACTCTAAACTATGAAAAAATAATCACTAATTGACTCCAATATGGAAATGGAACGGAATGATGTGGTGAAAAAATTAAAATAGAGGAGTAAAAAATGTAGAGGAGCACTTTTTCTGATGAAATTCAACCCCAAATAGAGCCCAAGGTCGGTTCTCCAAGAGGTGCCTCCAAAAACTCTTCAAAAAATTATCAAAATACATCAAACCTTCTAGAAATGGGGTTTGCATTGCCTTTGGTGTCGTCAACTCTGGTCTGGTGCCGTTGGCGCTGAGTAAAAAATCTTCGCATTAATTTTTTCTGTGCCGTCGGTGCTACCCTTGACACTGTCGACGCTGAACATTTCTTTAAAAACATCATTTTGACTCCAAATTTCATCCGTTTTGCTTTCTTTTTTGCTTTAAGCCCTAAAAATCAACAACCTACAAGAAAACATCAAAATACCTTCCATTAAAGTGCCGTATAATAAAAAATAGGTATAAAATATGGGTCTAAAAATGCATATATTTTTGGTGTATCAAAATCCCCCAAACTTACATGTTACTTGTCCTCAAGTAACTCCTTTACTACATAAAAAAAATATGACTTATGATAAAGACCTTAACTTTTAGACTTCTATTTTTTTTTTCTCCAAATATAATAGTATAACTTAAGAAAAATTCAAAACAACTCCAGTTAATACTAAATGTGTAAAAATATTCAATAATTAAGTCAAAGGAATCTGATCTTCTATTTCTTTCAAGAAAAATTACAACTTGTTATATTAAAGTTATTTAACAAATTCATAAGAAAAAAAACTTCATAAAACTTTATTAATAGTTAAGTTAACATTCAAGTAAAAAGTTTAGAAAATGTGTTCAAGTCTTTTTCCTTAAGTTGATTCAAGTGAAACTAATTTTTAATTAGACATCTCCTCAAGCTTCTCCCNAATAAAAAGTTTAGAAAATGTGTTCAAGTCTTTTTCCTTAAGTTAATTCAAGTGAAGCCAATTTTTAATTAGTCATCTCCTCGAGCTTCTCCTCATATTATAATTTTTTTCTTTTTCTTTTCTTTTCAGGATCATTTTTAATCCCCTTTTTCTTTTCTTTCTTTCTTTTTTTCTCTTTTTTTTATATGCCAGAATTACTATATCTGGATAGTCTTTAATGATTTTGAACTTCTCTATCTTTTTCTAGTCAAAAACTTGTCACATTTCTTCACTTAACAAATTTATATTAGTTTAAAGATTTCATAAAATTTAAATTTAATGTGAGGATTATTATATCTGGATAGCCTTTTTCTTTTCTTTTTTTGAGGATTACTATATCTGGATAGTCTTTAATGATTTTGAACTTCTCTATCCTCTTTTTAAAGTTGGATTACTATATTTGGATAGCCTTTAATGATTTTGAACTTCACTATCCTCTTCTTAAAGTTAAAAACGAGGATTACTATATCTGGATAGCCTTTAATGATTTTGAAATTCACTATCCTCTTCATAAAGTTAAAAACTTATTACATTTTCTTCACTTAACAAATTTATATTAACTTAAAGATTTCATAAAGTTTAATTCTTTTCTTCTTACATGAATTTAACAAATTTTATTAACTTAAGATTTCATAAAAGTTTAATTCTTTTCTTTTTATTGAAATCTTTTAAGATTTTTAATACTTCAAAAATACAATTTTCCTTTACTAAAAATAGAAAAACATGTCTTATTCTCTTTTACCAAATATCTTAGCCCCTAAAATTAACCTTTATTATTGAAAATTTTTACTTAAATTTACAATATATTTAGAAACATAAAAATTGTTATCCAAAGTTAACCTCTAATACCAAAGGTCATATTAAAATTTAAAATTTTTAAAATATAATTAAGCGAGGACAAATAAAATTAAGTTCTTTCTCTCTTTCTAAAAATGATTTTTTCTTCTTCTCCCCTCCAAACTTAAATTTTAAAAAGATTTTTACATGAAGAGCTTTAAAAATGAAGGGTAAAAGAAGCCATTAAATATATAAAAAATTTTTACTTGTTGGAGATTCTGATTTTTGAACATAAATTTTGAAAATACTGCAGGTGCTGAAATGAAAACAACAAGGCTAAAAACATTAAATTGCACATAATACATATAAAATTTGCTGAGAAAGAGCTAATTACAAAACAGAACAAAGTGCTGAAAATAACAACATAACTAAATTAAATTCTAAAAATGAAAACACTTTTCCACTTTATAGTTTCACATAACATAACACAAAAACCTAAACAACATCACAACACAAACAATACAATCACACATTACAAACACAAACAAACAAACAAAAAGATCACTAGTCAATATCATCTTCGTCTTCATCTACATGTAACTTCTGCTGCTGATATGGAGTAAACACAGGGTGAACATGGAACTGAACTAAATGTTCTCCCCTTAGGTATTCAACCAAAGCATCACAATAAGCAGCATCATACTCAATTTTTTGCAAAATCAAATCATCAGTATGAGCATTTTTGGCTTCCATATTATGCATCCTATAATCCATCCTCAAAATATCTCCCTGTTGTATCATCATCTGATCCAAAAGTTCTCTGTTGTTGGGGTCACAAGAAGTAGGTCCATGAGAGGTAGAAGGAATATCCCTAGAAGTAGAAGGAATATCTCTAGCCTTACTGCCAGATCTCCAGTCAACATGAGATTCATATGTCTTGATGTTTGCAGACCCAATAGGTCTCTGAGGCTCCATCCTCTTCTCATCAGGTCTAAAATCAACTTCTGCCTACTCACAAAGTGTGTAAATAAGAGCAGGTTGTGCCAATCCACTGGAAGTCTCTCACAGAGCAATAGATCGAGTGTTCATATAAATAATATAGCCCACATTTATGTTCATAACTTGCTGAATATAGTAGTTCAGGATGGCTCTATCTTTGGTCACCTCACTATGATGGTTTGTCTGAATCATTCTTCTAGAAAAGAAATAATGTCAGGCCTTAGATATTACATTTAAACTAGTATAGGGAAACTTAACTTTAACTCCATTTTTTATTTTCTAAGCCCCTTAACCACTAGTCAGAAAAGAAATAGCGTCATCTAATGCTTGATCTGTAACAGAAAAAGAATGATACTAGCAGCTATACACATCTTCTACAGAATATAACTCATTTATTTTCTTTGAAGTAAATTTTACCATGTTTCCAAGAACAAATACTTAATCATCAGAAGCTTCAGGAAGGTTGGCATAAAGTTCCATTACAATCCCAGCTATTGCATCAGTAGTAAAATAATAGAAGTTCTCCCATTGCCGAACAATAATCAAACGTTCAACTTCTCCTCCCAGATTTTTAAAACCTCGGTCTTCAATCACCTTTTTATTTTATTGAAAACTATGAAATCGAGCACTGGCTCTAAAGCTAATAAAGCTTTGCTCGTCATATTCTACTTTCCTTTTGCTCGATCTAGGTGCCATAAGAAATCTAGAAAATTTTAAAAAATACAAATAAATTCTAAAATTCAAAAAATCAAAATGTAAAACATTTTAAACTTCAAATCACTATACATGAGTTCATCACCAAAGGATTTTCTCAAAAATTTCTCAAAATTTTTTTCATATTTTCGGATCCATGAAATGTGAGATAAATCCTTAGTGAAAATAAAATTTTTGGTTTAAAGTGTAGCTCTTACCTAGAGAAGATAAAATCTGAAGTCTTTTATCCTCTAAATTGCCTCAAATATGACCACAATCAAGCTCTAGCCGCCCAAACCGAAGGTTGAAGATGACTTAAGCGTAAAAATGATGGCCAAAGTAAAAATTGTGAATTTTTAGGGGTTAAAATCTGCTGTCGGGTCGAGGGCGCCGTCAGCGCTGAAGTCCCGAAAATTTCATATTTTGATNAACTTCTGCTGCTGATATGGAGTAAACACAGGGTGAACATGGAACTGAACTAAATGTTCTCCCCTTAGGTATCTAACCAAAGCATCATCATAAGCAACATCATACTCAAATTTTTGCAGAATCAAATCATCAGTATGAGCATTTTTGGCTTCCATATTATGCATCCTATAATCCATCCTCAAAATATCTCCCTGTTGTATCATCACCTGATCCAAAAGTGCTCTGTTGTTGGGGTCACTAGAAGTAGGTCCATGAGAGGTAGAAGGAGTATCCCTAGAAGTAGAAGGAATATCTCTAGCCTTACTGCCAGATCTCCAGTCAACATGAGATTCATATGTCTTGATGTTTGCAGACCCAATAGGTCTCTGAGGCTCAATACTCTCCTCATCAGGTCTAAAATCAACTTCTGCCTGCTCACAAAGTGTGTAAATAAGAGCAGGTTGTGCCAATCCACTAAAAGTCTCTCACAGAGCAATAGATCGAGTGTTCATATAAATAATATAGCCAACATTTATGTCCATAACTTGCTGAATATAGCAGTTTAGGATGGCTCTATCTTTGGTCTTCTCACTATGATGGTTTGTCTGAATCATTTTTCTAGAAAAAAAATAATGTCAGGCCTTAGATAGTACATTTAAACTAGTATAGGGAAACTTAACTTCAACTCCATTTTTTATTTTCTAAGCCCCTTAACCACTAGTCAGAAAAGAAATAACTTCATCTAAATCCTGATCTGTAACAAAAAAAGAATGATACTAGTAGCTATACACATCTTCTACAGAATAAAACTCATTTATTTTCTTTTGGAGTAAATTTTACCATGTTTCCAAGAACAAATACATAATCATCAGAAGCTTCAGGAAGGTTGGCATAAAATTTCATTACAATTCCAGCTATTGCATCAGCAGTAAAATAATAAAAGTTCTCCCATTGCCGAACAATAATCAAACGTTCAACTTCTCCTCCCAGATTTTTAAAACCTCGGTCTTGAATCACTTTTTTATTTTATTGAAAACTTTGAAATCGAGCACTGGCTCTAAAGCTAATAAAGCTTTGCTCGCCATATTCTACTTTCCTTTTGCTTGATCTAGGTGCCATAAGAAATCTAGAAAATTTTAAAAATCCAAATAAATTCTAAAATTCAAAAAATCAAAATGTAAAACATTTTAAACTTCAAATAACTATACATGAGTTCATCACCAAAGGATTTTCTCAAAAATTTCTCAAAAATTTTTTCATATTTTCGGATCCATGAAATGTGAGATAAATCCTTAGTGAAAATAAAAAATTTTTGGTTTAAAGTGTAGCTCTTACCTAGAGAAGATAAAATCCGAAGTCTTTTATCCTCTAAATTGCCTCAAATATGACCACAATCAAGCTCTAGCCGCCCAAACCAAAGGTTGAAGATGACTTAAGCGTAAAAATGATGGCCACAGTAAAAATTATGAATTTTTAGGGGTTAAAATCTGCTGTCGGGTCGAGGGCGCCGTCAGCACTGAAGTCCCGAAAATTTCATATTTTGATTTTTTTAATTTTCAATTTCCTATCAACTTACTCTAAAATTTTTAGTATTTTAAACACAAATTATTTTCTAACAATAACTCACAAAACAAAACATTTCACCAACATAAATTTTCACAAACAACAACAGACTAACTTTTATATATGAAAGTACACTTTTTACAAACACAGTTTATTAATTACATAATCACATNTTAGTATTTTAAACACAAATTATTTTCTAACAATAACTCACAAAACAAAACATTTCACCAACATAAATTTTCGCAAACAACAACAGACTAACTTTTATATATGAAAGTACACTTTTTACAAACACAGTTTTTTAATTACATAATCACATATATTAAACAAAATAATTATAAAACAGTATCAAAATCAAGCCACAACACTAAACGCTGTCACAAAACTATACACACAATCGAAGTTCAGAATTCTAAAGCAAAAAAAAAACAAAACAAACCAAACCAAATTAAATCCACATAATTACACTATATATATATATATATATATATATATATATATATATATATATANTATATATATATATATATATATATATATAATGTTCTAAAATAGATAGAGAATTTAAAGTCTTCAATTATTATGCCTCTTCTTCAGCGCTTTCTCCTCCTCTGATATCTCCCATAGATTGGTAATGAACATATAAGTTATATAAGGATTGATGCGAGAATTGATCTATCAAATTTTATTCGATCCACACTTTTTCCTTAAACATCCAAACTAATCCTGCTTCAAAAGTTCCAGTGTGATCAAAAGTTTCTTCATTCTCCAATCTAGGTGATCAAAAAGGTATTTAAGATCTCCTACTGCATTCTTAATACTCTGAAGTTCCCTTTTAATTTTCTTCAATTTCTTTTCCGAAACAAGCAAACTTCCAACTATTGGTTGGTATTATTGGAGTTCAAACACGTGAAGATTGATCTATGATGGCTTCTAATACTTCATTTCCATTTCCACAATAATTCTCATCTATAGGATTCACGGGGTCCCAAGGTAATAAAGTCTTTTCCCAACTTTCATATGGAACTTGGGCTTTACTGCAAATCAAAAAGATGGTAGATGGATGCCCAAGTCCATAAATTGGTCCATTAGTAAGGATACCCATAATAAATTTAAATATAATAGACTCTATATCAATGGGTTTTTCCATTTGAATGCAGTAATTTAAAATAGCACATTCTTTGGTAACTCTACTAATTTTCATAGTAGGGAGTAATTTTGTAGCAATAAATAAATGTAATTGCTTCAAAATTGGATTAAGTAATGAAGTGGAGAAACTAACATATCCTTCATCTCGTATCTCCCACATATCACTTTCATCCTTCATAAGATTATACACGTCTTGCATCAAATCTCGTGTAGGAATGGAATTTGTATAATGATAGATTAGAAAGTTGTTTATCAAATATAATTCATTAATCCTTGCAGGAGTAAATTGTATAGCCTTACCTCATAAGAAGACAACACCTTGAGTAATTCCATGTAAGTTTGCATAAAACTCTTTCACCACAGATACGACCGCAAATGTAGTGTAACAGAGAACTTCCCAACACCTTCGTAGAATGATTTTATCAATCGGACTAGTGGGATTGATTACTCCATGATTAAAAAATCCTCTTTCCTTGATCAATTTCCTCTTTGTAATAACTTTATCGTATAATTGTTGCGCGTCAAAACTAATAAACTTTCTTTTGTTGAGNTGATCTTAATGTTGAACTTTTTGAATTACCATTGGAAGCCATTATTTACATATTAGAAGTAATTTTTGGAAACTTTTTTTGATTTGATTAGATTAAAAATGGCTCCACGTCAAAAGAGAAGAGTTGAGTTCGATGATTCACGCTTCGTCATGGTGATGGCCCAAACTCGATTCACTTCAATACTTCAAGGAAAAAAATGTATTCAAGATCGAGTTTTCGAGAGTTCGAGAGGAGAAATTGAACAGGTTTTTTGCCGAGCGGAGGTGGGAAAACTTTTGTTACACCACCAATAAAGTCAATGCAAATGTAGTGAAAGAGTTCTACGCCAATGTGATTTATGCTGAAGATGGAATCGTTCAAGTGCATAGACTTCCTGTGGAATTTATCGCCGCCCGCATTAACACTTTTTATGAAGTCCCAGATTCTTACATCTGCCACTATGAATCGTTCAGTACGATGGAAGAACCCCTCAATGATGTGATTAACTTTCTCTGATGAGAAAGGAATGTGGAAGATAAAGCAGCGACAACGGGTAAACTTTTCTGCTTCCATGTTAAATGCCACCTCTAAGGCGTGACATTATTTTATTTCCTCAACTCTGTTACCGACCTACCACCATAGTGAGGTAACTAGAGATAGAGCTATTCTGAATTTATGTATTCAAAATAACAAAATTTTAAATGTGGGGAAGATTATTTTCAAGAATATATTGACTACGACAAGGAGTGAGACTAGTGGAGGTCTAGGACATCCTGGACTTATTTATGCACTTTGCCAACTTTCTGGAGTGGAAGCTGGAGAGGAAGAGTGGGTTCACCCTATGAAACCCATTAGTAAATCAAATTTGAAAACTTATGTATCCCATGAGAAATGGAGAACTGGAAGTATGAGTCAGGAACCTTCTACTACTGGAGACGTTCCCTCTACAAGTTATTGACCCTCCTCCATCTAGCTCCCCTACCTTAGCAGATTTGATGAATGAGTTGACCTTGCAGCAGAAGAGCATAGATTTGATAAATGAGAGGATTGGAAGTTTAGAACGCCGATATGATTATGATAGTGAGTACCTGCAGGGGCATTCTGATTTTGTGATAGCCTATTATGATGCTCAGGCCCGACACTACAGAGGAGAGCCTGATTTTACATTTCCTGAATGCCCCTGATATACTCAGTATCAACCCGATCCACCTGCTGATCAAGGCAACAATGAAATAGTTTGGGATTTTGATATTTATCTCAGTATCAACCCGATCCACCTGCTGATCAAGGCGACGATGAAATAGTTTGGGATTTTTATTTTTAGAATGAGATTGATGCTTATGTTTGTATTTTTGTTTAATTTTATGTTATGTAATCTTTTTATGAGAAAAATGAATGAGTATGTAATTGGACTTTCATTTAGTGCACTTTGTGGATTGTAATGTGATGTGATGTTTATTTTCATTTTAGTATTTTTGTATTTTATTTAGTGTTGTGGTTGTGATAGGAAATGTTGTGTTTGTTTTAGTTTTATACTTGTTTCAAAATTTCATTTCCTAGAAGTTCCTCTAATGATTTATATGTGTAGAAAACTCCTAATATTTCAGACCAGGTGAAGTAAAAATTGGAGAAGGCCTGCAGAAATTTTAGAATGATAAAGATACCTACACTACTGAGGTATGATTTATATTTATAGTATATTCTTTCCACTATTATTTCATATTTAAAAATTTAAGTTTGGGGGAGGGAAGAAAAAGATTAACTATTAGATG